>OY813002.1:44886453-45103953 GCA_963681545.1 Germaria angustata | reverse complement strand
TAAGCTGATGGTTGCGTTGGGTCACCTCTTCCCTTGCTAATCAGCATGAGCTTTTGTCTTTTCCACTCTTTGGGAAAAGTGCCTTGGGCTATACAAGCGTTGTACACTTCGAGCAGAGCATCTGGCCGATTTTCGGCTAAAAGTATGAGTGTCTCCGCTGGTATTCCATCAGGCCCGGGGGCTTTACCCCTCTTAAGGCTTCTAGCCGCGATTTTTAGCTCTTCTTCAGTGAAGGGCGTGGGCATCCCATCAGCAAGGACTTCGCGTTCATCGTGCAGTGGAGGGTGCGTGGGAAACAAGTTATCCACGATGTGGTTGATATCGTTCCCTATATGCGGAGCAGCATGGTTAGCGTTTAGCTTCCTCGTAACGATCTTATAGCCGAGTCCCCAGGGGTTGCTGTTCAGATCGTTCCGAAGTTCTTCCCATTTCGACTTCTTGCTTCTAATAATCGCCCATTTCAATGCTTTTCGGCTTTGTCTGAATTCTTCGGCTACCATGGTTGCCTCGCCATTTCGCCTGGCTCTGGTGTATCTTCTTCTGTTACGAAGGCAGGTTCGTCTGAGCTCAGCTATTTCTGGCGTCCACCAGTACGCAGCCTGTCTTCTAGACTGCTGCGTTACACGTGGCATGGATGCCTCGCAGCTTTGAGCTATGCGCTGCCTCAATGTCATTGCCATGGAGTCAGCATCACTCATGGTGTGCGCAGCTGAGACCCCGTCAAACTTGTTTAGAAATCTTTCGTGGTTCAGCTTAGTTGCATTCCACTTGCGTGTGCCTCTCCTTCTTGGCGTCTGGTCAGAGTTCGTCCTTTCCGTGGTCCGGAAGGTAATATACTGGTGATCGCTACCAGTGAAGTCTTCCAACACTCTCCACCCTTCAACGCTTGTAGCCAAGCTCTCGGACACCAAAGTGATGTCTGGGGTGGTGTGTTCGCATCCCGGCCTCCTGAAAGTAGTGGCATTACCGGTATTTGCCACTATCAAACCTAACCTAGCAGCCATGTCTAAAATGTTTCTTCCGCGTGAGTTCGTTGTCCGGTCCCCCCATTCTACAGCCCTGGCATTGAAATCACCCGCTACTATAAACGGTCCGCCTATTTCCCTAACCCTATCCTCGATCAGGTCTAGTTTTGTCCTGAACTGGCCTATGCTATCACTAGGGGTAAGGTAGCAGCTCATTAGCGTGTATTGTCTCGTCCGAACGTACGTGTAACAGTGGCCTCCCCCGAGCTGCGTGACCACGAGCTTACTGCCGCTAGGTAGCCACAGAGCAGCCGTGCCTGTTTCATCTTCGTACCAGGACCCTCGGGGTATACGTCTATATTGTTCGCAAATAATGACGGCGTCTACCCTATTTTCAGCGGCAATTTGCTCGATCAGAGCGTCTGCCGTCCGACTTCTGTGCATATTTGCTTGAAGCACATTCATCGTTTCCTGACCAGTGGGCATCTTTTCGATCCCGGAAGATGGTCAGTCCTGTCGCGTTTTGCATCCGCGCAGTGGACACATTTGGGGGTTTCGTTACAGTCCTTCATTTTGTGTCCCGACCCCCCACACCTAATACAAGTGTTCCTCCTGTCTAAACCTGAACAATTTGTCTGTACGTGTCCTGTTCCAAGACATCGATAGCATCTCCTAACGTCATCGCACAATCGCATCCTCGCTCGGACCCACCCAATCTTTATATAGCCAACCTCAAGGAGTTTTGCCGCGCTTTCAGCTGACAGGGTGAGGAAGGCTCGTACCTGCTCTCTCACATTGGGTGCGGTGATCTTTGTCTGGATCTGCTCCCCTGGGTTGCTGAGCAGCTTCTGGGCTGCTGTTTCTACCTCCTCCTTAAGTGTAAGCGAATCGAGATCTCTTATCTCGATAGTCGCCTTTGGCTTTAGTTCCACGACGGAGGCTGTATCTCTTATGGTACTCCTCAGCTGTTGAACGAAATCCGGCCTAACCTGTTGCCCTTTTCCGAGTTCAAGGAGGATGGCTCCGGTCTGCGTTTTCCTAACCGTCTTTATGCTAACCGAGTCGTCCGTCTTTATTTTATCGCGCAGATCTTTTAGAACTTCCGCGTAGCTGTGACCCGCTGCGGGTTTAATTATTACCGCTTCCGATTTCGCTCGCTGTTGCCGCTCGTTCTTCTTTCTGTTCGGTTCGACCGGTTTCTTTTTCGTCTTATTTTTTCCCCCCCTTTTAGTGACGGTTCGCCAATTTTCTTCTCCCCCTTGAGGGAGCTCAACTGTGTCCCCACTGGGCTCTTTCGATCTAGCCTTCTTGCTTTTTTCGGGCATTGCAGGGCTAGTGGCTGTTCTTTTAGGGTTCGCCGTCACAGGGGTTGAATCGCGTTCAGTCTGCCGTGTAACGCCCACATCGCGTCGATTCGAAAACGACCGTTCCTCTTCCGCCTTCTTCCACGCGCGCCTATAATTTAACGTGACATCCAGCAGCTCAGACATTTTGGCAACCCCGGTCTTGACATCAATGCTGATGTTCTTCTGCCGGTTGAAGACTTGTTGCATGTTGCTTATTAACGATTTGCATTGCATAATCGCTTCTTCTTCCATCTTTCGCATCTTCTGGATTAGCTCCAGTCGAGGCGAGCTGCCTGTTGAATTACCTGTCACGCCCCCCTTTTGGACTGCACGTGCTGTGCGAAGGGTGTCCTCACCTGCTGGAGTGACAGCAGTTAGAGCCGCTCGTGATGCGTAAGTGCTGGTCGGTGTGATTCGCACCGTCTCTTTGGGATCTCCGGTGTTGGCATTGGGAGTACTTCCCTTATCGGTGCCGGTGTTCGTCCGGAGTCGAGCAGGTGCATTGGATGAAGTCTCAGCACCCATACTAATAGCACGCGTCGCATTGCCCGATGCCGTGTTTACGGGCGTTTCGCATTTAGCAGGTGGCGATCTAGCCAACAGGCTGCTTCTTCGAAAGGCTGCATCCGGTGTCGCGCCGCGCTCGTTAATCTTCTTAATCCTCTCTTCGATTTTTTCTCCGTTCGTCTTTTCGCTCGCGTTTTCGTTCGTCTTCTCAACTGTCTGTCTAAATTTGTTGTTATTATTATTATTTGTATTCATCTTTGTTGGGTCCCCGCTCTGAGCCGCTATCCTTACGCGTTTGTACAGTCGCCTCAAACGATCCCCGTGGGTCCCTTTGAAATCAGTGAGGTCCACGCAAGGGTTGACACAGGGCCTTATGAGTACCTGTGTTCAGAGCCAGGATCTCGGCGCAAAAAAGCAGGAGTCATTCTCAACTGCACCTGTACAGCCACCTCGGCGGCGACGCATGTAGAACGTACTCAGAGCCTCGCTACAGTTTTAACGGGACGGGGGCGGCTGCAGCATTAGCCCACCAGCCGTTTCAGCGGATGTCACTCCTACATAATAAGGTGGTGGAATACTGCAGCCGTCAGCCCATGGCAGTCGGATCAGGATCGTGAGACATATTCGTAAGCCACAAACGTTCCATTTTCCGTCTTCTTCAGCCGCACCAGGCGTGGTGAAACAGCTGTCCAGGATTTTGGTCCGCGGGTGGTATTTTAATTGCCACCTTCCCTGCAGATTTGAAGATCAGCCGAGAGTTCCCCTATCCGCCACCTGGGGACGCGTCCGATGGGAGACTGGAATAACTCCACACGGAATATAATATAATATAATATAATATAATATAATATAATATAATATAATATAATATAATATAATATAATATAATATAATATAATATAATATAATATAATATAATATAATATAATATAATATAATATAATATAATATAATATAATATAATATAATATAATATAATATAATATAATATAATATAATATAATATAATATAATATAATATAATATAATATAATATAATATAATATAATATAATATAATATAATATAATATAATATAATATAATATAATATAATATAATATAATATAATATAATATAATATAATATAATATAATATAATATAATATAATATAATATAATATAATATAATATAATATAATATAATATAATATAATATAATATAATATAATATAATATAATATAATATAATATAATATAATATAATATAATATAATATAATATAATATAATATAATATAATATAATATAATATAATATAATATAATATAATATAATATAATATAATATAATATAATATAATATAATATAATATAATATAATATAATATAATATAATATAATATAATATAATATAATATAATATAATATAATATAATATAATATAATATAATATAATATAATATAATATAATATAATATAATATAATATAATATAATATAATATAATATAATATAATATAATATAATATAATATAATATAATATAATATAATATAATATAATATAATATAATA
This sequence comes from Germaria angustata, assembly GCA_963681545.1. NCBI lineage: Eukaryota > Metazoa > Arthropoda > Insecta > Diptera > Tachinidae > Germaria > Germaria angustata. The sequence continues at coordinate 45,099,585 of OY813002.1, read as the reverse complement.
TAATATAATATAATATAATATAATATAATATAATATAATATAATATAATATAATATAATATAATATAATATAATATAATATAATATAATATAATATAATATAATATAATATAATATAATATAATATAATATAATATAATATAATATAATATAATATAATATAATATAATATAATATAATATAATATAATATAATATAATATAATATAATATAATATAATATAATATAATATAATATAATATAATATAATATAATATAATATAATATAATATAATATAATATAATATAATATAATATAATATAATATAATATAATATAATATAATATAATATAATATAATATAATATAATATAATATAATATAATATAATATAATATAATATAATATAATATAATATAATATAATATAATATAATATAATATAATATAATATAATATAATATTATTATAATATAATATAATATAATATAATATAATATAATATAATATAATATAAAATAATATAATATAATATAATATAATATAATATAATATAATATAATATAATATAATATAATATAATATAATATAATATAATATAATATAATATAATATAATATAATATAATATAATATAATATAATATAATATAATATAATATAATATAATATAATATAATATAATATAATATAATATAATATAATATAATATAATATAATATAATATAATATAATATAATATAATATAATATAATATAATATAATATAATATAATATAATATAATATAATATAATATAATATAATATAATATAATATAATATAATATAATATAATATAATATAATATAATATAATATAATATACTATAATATAATATAATATAATATAATATAATATAATATAATATAATATAATATAATATAATATAATATAATATAATATAATATAATATAATATAATATAATATAATATAATATAATATAATATAATATAATATAATATAACATAATATAATATAAAATAATATAATATAATATAATATAATATAATATAATATAATATAATGTAAAATAGTTATTTTGGAGAATATTTCGATAACAAATTTGATAAATATTGTTATTATAAATTTTGTTTTTTCATTTTGCCTTATAAATACTTTCATTATCACCCAAAGGGCGATTAATTGTATAAAGGCGTAAAAAGAAAAACAAAAAGGAGCAAGTCAATTATAATTCTTTGTTGTGTTGTAATTGAACAAAAGCTTTCTAAAGCTATTATACTTTTGTGTTTTTGTTGATTACAAATAGAAAAATATGATTGAGTTCTGTTGGAATTCTCATATATATTTGCAGTCTTTTGCATAAGTATACGAGCTTGAATGCTTTCAATCATGATTTGGCTGAAAGGGTACTGATGATTTGGTTAGCGCCAATGAAATGCAGGCATATACCTAACTAAGCCAACAATAAACAATAAAATAGTAATATTGTTACGTTTTTACCTTTTCAAAAACGTTTTCCGGACGTTCTTTTATTGCAATGAAATTAAACGCACAATACTTAAATTTTCAGTACTTAACAGCCTAAAAGTAGGCTACATTAAGCAGGGTGGCTTATAGCCAGCCATTGGAAAACCACTTCGAAGTAATGCTAACGCGGTCCCGGAGTGGGGATTATTTCCCGGAGAAAGGAGGTTTTTTAGTCGGTATACCTACATATATCACAGATGGGAACAACCCACTGTGAATGCAGTAATGCATTTTTACCTCCTTGAAAGAAAAAAACAGCTACTAATTTATTGAAGCAAATACCACTATACTATGCTCAAAAGCAATAGTAACCACTTAATACTCTTTACACGGTCACGGTAAAGTCCAAACTACTAGGAATAACATAGAGTCTAATGCAACACACATTAAAACATACTTACATACACATGTAGAAAGTGCGTGTTAAAAGTTTTTTTTTGGGAGTATGTTATTTCTTTTTGTTCACATCACATTTCATAAAAATAAAATCAAAAAACTAAAAGAAGTATATTTTCATACAATTTATGTGGAAATAAGCTACGTAAATGCCAATGTTACCGATTGCTAAATTGTAGGGAAGGAATACGTATTTTTTGTTTTACATTTTTATGCCTAAGATAGTTAAAAACAGTTAATAATATTAGCCAATCATAAAACCATGATCTCTCTTTCTCTCTTAATTCGCTAAAAAAATACAACAAAAATATACTGACTTGTTGTTGTTCTTATTGAACCTTAAAGGTGAATTCACCCGTTCGTTCTGCAGGAAATTTTCGTTGAGAGACAATTTTAGTTTACTGAGAGTTTGCTCATAGAAGATTCACCCGCGTCGAACAAATATTCTGTGGAAACAAAGCTACCATATGCAACAACTCTGTAAATGTTGTGTGTTACTTTTACAAGCCGGCAGCACAGTGGCAGTTGATTGCAATTTGCATTGTTTTAAATTTAACAAATTTTTATAAAATAAAAAATATACAAATGAATAAAAGTTGAGTGCATGTTCTAATAGCTATTTTGTTAAATAAATATAAAAAATTTACAAATATACTCTGTATATTATTGTACATACATATGTATGTACATATAATATGATGTGGCAGCTCATTTCAATTGTGCATAAAAAATGTATATATCTGGCAGCTCAGTTCAATTCGTTCGGGACGATAATTAAAATTAAACCATTGATGGACATTTCATCAAACAATTGTTTAAAATTGACGCCTCTTTTTTTCTTACTCTCTTTAAGGTGAACTCAGTGATGACGTAGTTTAACCCATGCAAGGGTTGCCTATTCTTTGTATTTAAAAATCATTAAAGGCTGTATTTTTATCTTGTATGATTAATATCTTTACATTTACTTACTAGTGTAATTGGATCAGTGTTCTTGTTAATAACCAAATAAATTTTGAAATTTGGATTTTCGTTGACAAAAAAGCGTTTTGGTAGATTTTTTTTTATAATTTTGGTGGGAAAAAAATTTCTTGCGCGGCAACGCTGCTTTTAAATTTTGCCAATAGTTTTACTTTGTGGGAGCGTTAAACAATTTAAAGCAATTTTAAAGGGTTTAAACAATTTTAAAGGGTTTTCTTATTTTTGTAAACGAAATGTATTAAAAAAATTGTTTGTAAAAGGTATTTAAAATATATTAAGCAGTCTTTACTCGTAATGTTTTATAATTTAAATTTATATGTGAACTTCGATAATGAATTATAAGAGAATGACTTAATTAACTTTATTTGGTCTTATAAAGTATATCAATTACTTCTCTAGTTGACCTGTGAGCCTTAAAAATATAAAAAATAATATAAAATTCCAATGTTTTCTTTTTATTTTTGTCAGGAAAAAACCTTTTAAAAACCAGCTGCAATAAACTGCAATCTAGGTCTTTTTCGTCATTGTAATCTTATTGTGGAAGTTACAAGGGCTTGATGTTTGAAACACTATTTTTGAATGCACCCTCAATAAAACGATTTCGCATTTTCTTAATTCCTTGAAAAATAAATTTAAGCAATTTTTTTGCCTGCAAACCTTCAAAATATAAAAAAATAGTTGTAACATTCCAATGTTTTCCTTTGTTTTTTTATTGCATGTACAGGGATTTTTAAAGGGTTTTTCTCCCTTTAAAAAACTACCTGCAATAAACTGCAATGTAGGAAATCTATTTCTGAATATACCCTCAATAAAACATTTTTGGTTTTTCCCAATTATTTATAAAAAAAATAAATTTAAACACCCTCAGTCAGTTTTCATGGTTTGATATGAAAATAATTTTTTAAGTAATATCAGTCGTATTGTGTCTTTCAAAGTGAATTGGTGAATTTTAATTTAAAAATAAAGATAATAATAAATAAAACAAACCGTTAATCTCAAAAAGTGACAAAAATCTAAATCTTATATATAGTATACACAAATAAATAATTTTGCCCGAAACTTTGTTAAGTCTAATGTGAGACTTGGCAACCCTGGAGTTCAAAATTAGTTTTGATTGGTCGAAACAAATATATACTATATTTCGATAAAAATCAGGATTTTTTAATTAAATTTAGTTTTATTTTATAAAAAAAATAATCTTTATTATAAAAACCGTGTATAAAGTGTTTAAAACAGCGGTGGACTTTTTATCAAACAATTGTTTATAAGAAACGCCTCTTTTTTTCTTATGCTCTTTAGTTTAATCGTTCAAGAGACTTTGGCGAGTGCACATTTTTTCTCAATTACAGTGTTTAATATAATTGGCAATGCATTTAAAAGATTTTTTTATGATAAACAATGCTTTTGGAAATGTACAATGCCTTTTATGTCACCAAATATTTAAAAGGTATAGAGAAAATGTTATTAAGAGGCATTATGATTCTTTCCAATCTGATATGAATAAATATAATGATGCGTTTCGTGATGTGTTTTAATGTGTTTCGTTTTGCTTGTCACTGTACCCTCAAATTATCTCACTAACACAAGTGTAAAACAATTTTGTCCATCACTGAATTAAACCAATTCAAGCAAAAATTGTTCCGCATTAAATTTACTCTCTTTCTCTCACTCTCTCAAAAATAGAGACGTCAAACTGCATATAAGAAAAATCGTTCGGATCGTTCAGAACGAACGGGTGAATTCACCTTAACACACGAGAACAATTATGCAGGCATAACATCGTACTTTGTAGGCAAGAGAGACGAGGGGAAAGGTTTTTCGTCGTCACAATTTTTCAACCATTCATAACCCCGCATTGTTAACACAAAACCAATACATATGCATTTCTGAAAAGACAGTTTCGGTTGTTTTGTTTCTTACAGAACGTATTTATTTATTCTTCGACCGTCGTGGTATAGACATGGATTTAAAAGAAGAAGGTGGCTTTGTCGCGTAAGCAACATGCATATATGTATATAAGTATATAGTCTTAAGGCTTTGCATATATACATATGTACATACATAGATTCGTAAAAAATAGGTAGCAAATTTATTTTGTTTGTTCGCTATTTTTGTGAAATCCTTTTGTATGATTGGTTTTTACACTTTTCGTTGCCTGCGAAAAAACATGTACAGTATTATCGCGAAATTTAATCCTTAAAAAGTAATCTATATCTATATATGTATATCTACATATAAATAGGCAACCAGAAAAAGTTAAGAACCATTTTAGCTGACTTGAACTCAACGTATTCTCTTGGTTTTTGTTTGTTTGATATATTGTCAATAGAAGCACTGCAGAATGTATTTTTTATTCTACATTTTTGTGCCTAAGATAGTTAAAAACAGTTAAGAATATTATTAGCCAATCATAAAACCATTATCTCTTTTTCTCTCTTAATTTGCTAAAAAAAATTGCAACAAAAGACTCAAAATTAACTAAATTAAATTTGGCTTGGCACTCTGTAAACACTCAGAAGGAAAAACCTATTTTATTTGTTCATTCTATTCCACTATTTGGTGGTAAAACTATTCTACTAAGGTGCGATTTAATGCAAATTTGACCTGTTGTTCCACACGGGACCCGATTTACTTTAATTGAAAATTGCATCATTAGTTGGAAGGAATTTAATTCTTTTCACAAAGTTACCTTAACACAAAATACGAGAGCTAGACCAGAAGAAGTAGAATTTGTCGAATTTCATAAATAAACTTCGTAATGGTGAATTAAGAAATTATCCAGAGTTAGGTGATGACATTATTGAATTGCCACAACAAATAATTGGTTGTTTTGATCGTTTAATTACTGATATCTATGGTAAAATTCGTGAGAATATATTATCGGGTCAAATTCTTAATTCCGTAATTTTAGCTCCTACCAATGAAGACTACGCTTCAATAAATAATGATATACTTAATCGCCTTTCAGGGGAGGAGAAGATTTATTACAGTTTCGATAAAGCTTCTAATAATGTCAATGACGTAAATGAATATCATTCTTAATTTTTAAATTTACTGAACGTAAGCGGAATGCCACCGCATAAATTGAAATTGAAAATAAATTCCATTGTTATGCTGATTCGTAATTTGAACATGGCGCAAGCCATAGTAAATGGAACTCGAATGAGAGTAAAACGCTTGCACCACAACACCATAGACTGCGAAGTATTAACGGGAGTAGTTCGCAATAAAAGATTCCACGAATAAATTTACCATTTTCTGGAATAATTCTTCCATTTAAATTTCAGCGGACACAATTTCCAATTATACCCGCATTTGCTATGACCATTAACAAGTCACAGGGGCAAACATTTGAAAAGATAGGTGTCCTTTTGAGACTACCTGTATTTGCTCGTGGATAATTATATGTAGCTGCCAGTAAAGTTCGTTCATTCGACGGCCGAAAATTTCATATTTCAAATAAAAATGGTCAAGGAAACATAGTCAATGACAATAGAGTTTTTACGAAGAATTTTGTATATAAAGAAATTTTCCTTAGATAAAGATGCCAGTCGTACAACTACTTTAAGTATTTTGAATAAAATGAATTTTTTTTACTTCTAGTTTTTCTTCAATTAATCAAAAAATTTTAATATTCTTAATATAGGCAATAAATTTATGTTTCTTAAATGAACATCAAAACCGTTTCTATTATTCATTTGGAAAGCTCACATTAATAGATACAACTATTAAAGAATGGAGTAAGTACGGTAATACATTTTATTAGAAATCAAGAAAAATATGACATTTTATCTGAGCGGTTTTGTATTATTGCAATAATGGTTGAATTTCAACCACTAGGCGAACACTAGTAGATATAATTACAATAGAATTACTGCTAAATGTTTTATGATATCCCAATTCTTCTATTTCTTTTATGTTTTCCATTTCACTTAAAACTATTTCGTCAAATGTTGGTTCTATTGTGTCAAACTGAATTTTATTCCTGGAAGGAATAACAAAATTGTCTCTATATATTTTTCTTGAATTTGAAAATGTTTCATTATCGATCATTATTTTACAATCATGAAATGTAAACAATACGTTATTATTAATTGAAAATTTTCTTTCATCACAACTGCTAGTAACATAGCTTCCATTTGAATTTTTTAATAATACCAGTCCTGGTTCTATTTATATTATTTCTTGTTTGTGTTCTCTTATTTTCTTACATTTATTGGTATAAATACATAGATTGGATTTCTTAATTTTTTTTAAATTGGGATTTTGTTTATAGTTGTAAGCTGTTCCATTATAGTATATAATTTCTTATGGTTTAAAGATTAACTGTGTGGAGTTGGTATCTGTAATTGGTGTGACCAAAGATCTTTTCACTACAACGGTATCTTTTGGGAATTTCATAACGAATATTATATGATCATCTCTGTATCTTGCTGCTCCTAACTGTATATATTGGAGTTCGTAAAAGTTGATTTTAAAGTCGTTAATTTCCTGATCGGCCAAAATATTGCTGGTCATTATATTAAGTCTTGCCGATGCTATATTGTTTTGGATGTGCTCTAAGTTATCTGATAAAATTTTCAATTTGAGTAAGGTGTCAACATAATTTATTTGGTCAAGAATTTGATCATCGTTTTTTCTGATCGAATTCAATCTTTCGAATACGATTTTTCTGTCCGTGTCTATTGTTAGTTTCAGTTTGTTGATTGTTCGGTTAAAATGGTCGTTTATATGTATATTTTTGTTAAGATTGTCAATCGCTTTATGGTTGTTTTCGTCTAATACCTTAAGATGCTCTTCAATTTCTACTCTATCGTCATCACTCATTGTTCCGACTATCCATTTCAATCCTGAACCTATCATATTAAAAGAAGAAGTGTTTGCGCCTTTACTTTAATTTTTTCCAGTTCATGTTCAAGAAGTATTTTGTTTTTGGCTAAACGAAAGTTTTCTATTTCTTTTTCTAAACCATTAATAATGTTCATTATGTTTTGCATATCAATAATGTTGATAATTTTGTTGTAGTTTGTAATTAGTCTAAAATCGTCGAGTTTAATTTCTGCGAAACCGTTATTATTGTTGATGGGTTGAATTGTCAGGGACGCCATTGTCATTGGTATTAGAATCAACAGGGTAACGAGTCTTGTCCAGTTGACCTGAAAATTTATTTCTTCGTTTTATATTTGAAGGGTGTATATTACTTAGTTTTAATTTTCTATATCTAGGCTCATATTTGTGCCTCAATACTTTATAATTCTTAACATAACCTTCGTTATCTCTTCTCACGTAGGCTTCCCTGGTTTCATTTCTTTTATCTATTATCCGTTGTTTTGCTTGTTTTATATTTTGTTCTATTTTATTTTTGTCAACTTTTCCATCTACAACGTCTATTGGCTTTTCTTTAATTAGTGAGTGTATGGATTTATTGTACCATTCTACACACTTAAATACTCGTTCTTTCGTTGATAAAGTTGAACTTTCTGATTCGAGTGTCCTAAATTTTTCTGATAATGTACTGTGTAACCTTTCTATATCTGAATTCCCTGTGTGGTTGTTAGGTTTTGTGAAATGTACCTCAATTCCTTGTTGTCTAAGGAATTCCTTAACATTTTCAACTATTGTGGTACTATTTCTGTCTTCTAAATATATTGCGACTGCATGTTTAGAAAATTTTTCTATAAAAGTCATAAAACTATATTTCTTAATAGTATATACATCTAAGTGTATAATTTGATTAACATCGGAGGGTGTTTCTGTAAGATAAAATTTTGGTTTTAAAGGGTTGCGGTCATACTTCGATTCGTATCGCAGTTACTTATGTATTTGTGAACTATTGTTTTGAGATTTTTGAAATAAATTTTCTTTTTCAGTCACTCATAGTTTTCTGATACACCGCCATGTCCGGTTTCTAGTTTATGGTATTTTGCGATCTGTTTGTAAGTATCGTCCTCGTTATGCATATCTTTTGCGTGATAACTGCATTTGACAAATTTAATGCTAGTATTGAAAAGCTCAATCAGCTTAAGCTGAACTTTTTTTTTTTTTTTTTTTTTTTTTTAAGAGAAGTTACACTCAGGTAATTAATACCTACTACTTAAATTAAGGTGTTACTTCTTTTTGTGAAAGGGATAGGGTAGAGAGGACAGGTGGTGAAATTTTAGAATACAGAGAGAGAGAGAGAGGTTTTTAATTTCTGTGTTACAACTCAGCTATTCCGCGTTGATTTATTTATTATTATTATACTTTTTTTTTATAGCAGAGTTGTAGCGTCTCTGATGTTAATTAAGTAGACGCATTTTTTTTTAGTATTGCCATTTTATTAATTGTTTTACTTCGCCGACGGTTCTTGCTAACAATACCGACGAAGGAGGGCGCGCTTGATACAGTAAACATTAGCAGAGTATGAAATTGCTGTTACTGTTAAAGTGACCAGTGTTATGCCTTCATCACTTAAACAGTCCAACAACAATTAACACAACTCCACACTAAGTAGATCAGAAAAACTTATGATGTTAATTTTTTTTATGACTTGTCTTGAACTGGATACGAACCCGGTTTATCGGTCATAAATTGCTTTGTAGTCAACGCGCTAACTACTTCAGCCAACAGCACCAGGTAATTCAGAAAAAATGCCTACTGTTCCATTTTTTAAGAATCTTCTGAAAATGTCTGTCATAAAATCGTTTTCAATGTCGTCTTTGCTTACAAAAATTTTTCTTTTTCCATTAACTATTTCTATTTCCCTTACTTTATGTTCGGCCAAAATTACTTCAGTGGGGAATCTATTCACTACTATTTCTAGAATTGGAAAATGGTAATTTAACTCCTCTTCTTGTGAATGAACTGTAGCAGCAGTGCTTAAGTTGTCATTAATTGTTTTGTCTTCTATTTCGTGGATTTCGCCTGTTTCGGAATTGATCCTGCTCAAGAAATCAGCTGTTCTGTTTTCTTTGTCTTTAATATGATTCATATCTATATTATATTCACCTAGTTCCATGAGCCATCTCCGAAGCCTTGGGTTTATGTCCTTCCCTTTGTGTTTTGTGTAAAGCCAGACTAAAGGTTGGTGATCTGTTGCGAGATCAAATGGTTTCCCATAAATGTACGGTCTGTAATATTGGACCGCCCAAACGATGGCCAGTAACTCCTTTTCAACGGTTGCGTACTTTTTCTCATGATCGTTAAGTGTTCGGCTTGCATAGCTGACAGGATGATCTCCTTGCATTAGGACAGCCCCTATTGCGTAATCACTGGCATCCGTTACCAGTTTAAACTTCTTAGAGAAGTCTGGATATTTGAGTATAGGTGGGCTTATTAATTGTCTTTTTAACTTTTGAAAGGCGTCGATATATTGAGGGTCGTTTTTATTGACTTTTGTGTTTTTCTTGAGATATTTGGTCATATTATGTGCAATTTTTGCATAGTCCCTAATAAATTTTCTGTAGTAGCCGGTGGCCCCAAGGAAGGATTTTATTTGCTTTTGGTTTTCAGGAAGCTTAAGCTTCTGTATACTTTCTATCTTCAAAGGGTTTGGCTTAACACCGTCCGTTGTCAGTATGTGTCCTAAATACTCAGTTTCTCTGGCAAAGAATTTGCACTTGTCCACCTGGATCTTTAAGTTATGTTCTCTAAGATTATTGAAAACTTTTTGGATGTTTATTATGTGTTCTTCCAGACTTGTGCTGAGGATTAGTATATCATCTAAGTATACGACACAGATTTTGTTAATGAGGTTTCTTAGAACCGAATTCATTAGTCGTTGAAACGTAGATAGGCGTTTTTCAACCCGAACGGCATACGAACAAATTCGTAATGACCCAGTGGGTTCGAAAATGCCGTTTTCTTCATGTCTAAATCCTTTATTTTAATCTGGTGAAAGCCCTTAGCCAGATCGAGGGTAGTAAAGTATTGCGATTTTCCAATTTTGTCCAATATGCTTTCGATATTTGGCATGGGAAACTTGTCGTTGATTGTAATTTCATTTAGCTTGCGGTAGTCAACAACTATCCGCCGAATATACATGTTTATTCGTATTTGTAATGATTTCATGTTGAATTTCATGGGTATGGCTTAGTGGCATACCTTCTTGGAAAAACAAGTCACTATTCTTTCCTAATAAAATTTTCAATTTCCTACTCTCTTCAGTGTTCATATCATCTCTCAAGAGTTTATCGATTACCTTATCAACTTCAGAATCTTCTAGTGTGTGAATGTTATCGTACTCGTATGGGCATGCGTTGCAAAACTTTATCTTGTTATTATTAACTTCAATGTATTCTTCGCCTATATTTATATTTGCTTTTAAAATTTTTAAAATATTTTGCCCTATTAAACCATCAAATTGTTTCTTGTCAAAATTTGTCAATTTCCAGCTCATTAAGTTATTATCTTTAAACTCCTTGGGTACTTCCGTAACAATCTCGTAATTTACATTCATCTGTCCGTTTAATGTTCTAAAGACTAAAGGTTTCTTTTATTTAATACGTTTATATTGTGGAACACTGTTTTTGTTTAATAAAGTTGTTGAAGAACCTGTGTCTATTAAACATTTTATTTTGGTTTTACATATGGTTAGAACTACTAACGGTAGACTAGCCTTTGGGCTGGTGACTGAAAATTTGCTTCGTTAATATGATCTACCTCCATTGGTTCTGATCTATTATTGAAATTTTGTCTAAATGGTTGACCATATTGTCTTGGTGTGAGCCTACGTTGATTTGATTGAACTGGTGGCGTTGAAACATTTCCTTGTCTGTACTGTCCAGGGTGGTTTCCTTGTTGGGAATTGTAAAATTTTCCAGAATTGTTAAAATGTGTGTTGTGTCTACTGTTGCTGATTTTTTTTTTTTTATAAAGAGAAGTTACACTCAGGTAATTAATGCCTACTACTTAAATTAAGGTGTTACTTCTTTTTGTGAAAGGGATAGGGTAGAGAGGACAGGTGGTGAAATTAGAATACAGAGAGAGAGAGAGAGAGGTTTTAATTTCTGTGTTACAACTCAGCTATTCCGCGTTGATTTATTTATTATTATTATATTTTTATAGCAGAGTTGTAGCGTCTCTGATGTTAAGTGGACGCATTTTTTAGTATTGCCATTTTATTAATTGTTTTAATTCGCCGACGGTTCTTGCTAACAATACCGACGAGGGAGGGCGCGCTTGATACAGTAAACATTAGCAGAGTATGAAATTGCTGTTACTGTTAAAGTGACCAGTGTTATGCCTTCATCACTTAAAGAGTCCAACAACAATTAACACAACTCCACACCAAGTAGATCAGAAAAAACTTATGATGTTAGTTTTTTTCTACGACTTGTCTTGAACAGGATACGAACCCGGTTTGTTAGTCATAAATTGCTTTGTAGTCAACGCACTAACTACTTCAGTCAACAGCACTCCCAATTGCCTATATTGTTCGCTATTTTGTCTATCTTGTTTTATAATTCCTGTTTCTTCTAATGTATAATAAGCTGATCTTATGTTGGTTATGTCCCTACTATAAATAATGCTTGCCATGACCGGTGGTATATTATTTAAAAATGTTTTCAAAATCATAGCTTCGTTATTTTTGGGTGAAAATTCTATGGGTTTGTCTGAATCTTGTGTATATTTTTCATTGATCTTACTTAAAATATTGTTTAAACTGTTATAATAGTGACTTACATTATGATTTCTTAATGATAGTGCTTGATGGTAAAGATGGTGATACGTTTCTCGAATGCCAAAGTTGTTGATAAGCTCTTGTTTGATGTCTTCCCATGTTGGATTATTTCCCAGGGTCCGCATGATGTTTAATGCTTCTCCTTGTATTTTATTTACTTTACACCTTTGAAATACGTAGTCCTCTAGGCTTGTATTTTGAAAAATCGGAAGGAATACCCCTACTTCTCTTATAAATGATGATAAATCGTAATCCCTTGTCCCTCTGTATTCCTTTATTCTAGATGCTTCCTTAAAGACATCGGATATTGGAATTGGGATGCATCGAATGAAGTTAGGTTTGATGATGATTCCATTGTTGATATTGTGTTGCACTTTTTTTCTTTTTTTTATTGAAAGATAATTAATTATCAATTTATTTTAGTTTATTGTCCACTTTAAAAAAATTTTTTGTTCTTTTTTTTGGCTGCTTTAATAATCCTTTTGGATTTAAAACTCTCCACTATTGCACACTAGATCTAATTCTTCGGAACTAAATCACTATTATTTCGATCCTTTTTACCGGATATATTTTATTTGTGACCTTTCTAATCCTTTTGGACTTAGAATTCTTCACTATTTTAGCGATTGTTCTTTTAATCTAATCCTTCAGGGCTAGATCCTAAACGACTGCGCCAGTTAAGTTTTATAACGTGCTTTTACCGAAAAAAAATAAAAAACGTTTTGTTTTTATTTTTTCTTAATTATTTATTCTGTTTAAAAGTCAACGAACAACTCAACTTACATATCATTTATTGAATATTCTTATATCTAGTTAAAATGCTTTACTAAAAATATTTATTGAAAAATAAAAATGTTTACTAAGACTATTTATTGAAATTAATAAAAATGCTTATTACTAATAATGCTTGACAATGCTTTTCGTATTTTGCGTTATTGATCTTTTTATTTTGAAATTAATAAAAATGCTTATTACTAATAATGCTTAACAATGCTTTTCGTATTTTGGGTTATTGGTCTTTTTATTTTTAAATTGCTGATTTTGTCAATAGCACAACTTAAAGTTGGGCGTAACTCGCGCGTCAGTTCAGTGCAGTTCAGTCAGTCGGGTATGTTCTAGAATCCGAATTCACTCGAAAGTTGATTACTTTAGCATTTGGTGTTCTGCAATTCACATCCCCATGTTTTTATTAGTTTTCAATTAGAGTATTAAGGGGTGGGTGAAAGTAAAACGAATCGTACTTTATTCTTATAAATGCTAACATTACTAAGAAAAATACAATTTTGGTTTTTAGTTTAAAGTGTTTTTTATTGAACTTCATCAAAAAAATCAACTTTTCACAGAAATATTAATGCAAACAAATTTTTTTTAAACTTTGCCAAAAATTTCAATTTGGTTTTGGCAGATCTCAGTTGTGTAAAAAAACATGAAAAAAATACAACAATTTTGTTTATGTTCGAAAACATAAAGTTGCCCTACATAATAAAGTTTGATATGCCAATCTTTTTTGAACTAAATCTCAATGCATTTAGATCTTACTGATAAAGAAAAAATGAATTTTTTTGAAAGAAATTAAAACTAATTTCATATATATAAATCTATTTAAACAATAATTATAATAATTCGATTGCATTTAGTTGTAAAATCACAATGTAATAATCAGGCAATACTTTGTTTTAACAACATATGGTGCCAAGACAACGTAGTCGATATGCCTATAGCCGGCAAACAGCCGTGCTGATAAATAACGCAACTAGAAGAAGAAAAGATAATAAAATTAATAACCTCTTTTAAAAAATTGTAAAATCAAAGCCAGCTTGTAAGGTCTTTGTACTTGTTGATGTGAATTTAAATTAAGAAGAGCTTGTTTCATAATCAAAAGTTGTACGATGTAACGGTATATCAAATCCAGCAGATCAACCAAAATCAAATAATTTTATTTTCGTTCGTTGTATTTTTTGAGAGTATTGAATAATTTTATTTTCATTCTATGTTTCTTTAAGAATATTAATTTTGTTTTTATTCGCGTAGAAAATTAATTGAAAAATTTGAATATCTTTGTTTTCACACTCCGTAAATTGTTTTACACCCAATTTTAAAGATTATTTTTTAAGACATGTCTTTTTTATTTTCTTCTAAAGTTGCTTCCAAAATCATGTCACATTTTCATGATGATTTTTAAGACATGTGTATTTCTTCACTGTTGTTGTAAAAAAAAACTCTTATTTAACAGCCAGAGTTGTATTTTTTACTTTATCTTTAATTCCTTTTATTCCTATAATTTGGGCGCCAAAAACGGAATTTAATAACTTGAGAAGTAAAGTATTTAAAAAAGTAAATTTTCTTAAAAAACATCAAAATTGGGTGCTATACAGAAAAACCTCGAAGAAAGCAATGGAGGCAAAACTAGTTGACTAAAACTAGTGAGTGGGTGAAGCAATGACGGAAATGCTGAGTGGAGCGAGGTACATTTTCGTGAACGACTTCTTGGGGGATAAGTCGTCTTTTCTAAACTATATTAGAATAAGCCGAGAGACATTTAATTTGATACTCGCAAAAATTGAAGATGATATAGTAAAACAAGATACCATCTTGAGAGAAGCGATAGCTCCAGCAGAGAAACTGGCAGCCACACTCCAATACCTCGCTACTGGAGAGTCCATCAAAAGCAAAAATTTTCAGACAAGACTATGTGAAACCTTTCTTTGTTGTGCAGTTCTGGAAGTATGCCAGGCAATTTGGAAATATTTTAAATATGAATATTTAAAGGTTTTTGAGTAGGTACATATGTATATGGAACATAACTTATTTTATTGTGCCTATTCATAGAATGTAAATCTTTGGTTTATTATTTTAAAATTAAAATAAAACAAGTTAAATTGTTATAAGTACATTAATTGAAATAAATTCGTCTTTTATTAAAATATAACTTTAAAAAGTATATATCATTAGCTCTTGGCAGATTGTGAACAAAGAGCTAGATAGCTTGACACGGTCCATATATGTAGGATTACGTACATCATACAAGCTTTCGTGTTCCTGATATTTAGATATTAAAAGCTCCACAATTTCGTATTTCCACATAGTTTATATTTATTTGCACTTTTTATTTATATATTAATATATGTATCTTTTATATACACACAAAACAAAAAACAAGCACTTGTCGCTTTAAAACAAAAAAAATAAAGAAGAACACAGAGAAATAACCACCTTAACAGACGAATGCAAATAAAATATAATAGTAAAATTGCGAATGACAGCTAAAAGGAAGAGATGTATTTTTCTTCATTGTTGTTGTAAAAAAATCACGAAAACAGAAACCATGTTTCTTTTGCTACCCCAGAGGGGTACGTTGTTAAAACAAAGTATTGCCTGATTATTACATTGCGATTTTACAACTAAATGCAATCGTATTATTATAATTATTGTTGAAATAGATATGTATATATAAATGAAATTGGTTTTATATCTTTTTTTTTTATTAAATTTAAATATTCTACTTAGTTCAATCGTATTTTATAGTTATCAAAGAACAAATTACACCAAAGACACATGTGTAAATCATTCTGACAAACACTAGCAGAACGGAACAACATGCTGTTTTCGAAAGCCGCTACACTTTCATCATCAGCGTTCTTGTGTTTGGTCCACTTCTGTGGTGTCAGTTGATGTATATTTCAGCTATTTATACAAACTTTTTCACTGTAAATAGAATACGTGAATTTTTTTGATTCATCGTATCGCAATTTGTGAAGATTTTTTTTTTGTAATGGAAAGCCCAAATTACACCTCACTAACTTACAGCAGTGTTGCCATTGTTATCTATTCTTTACCAACTATACACATGTTTTTTTAATTTGCTTATTTTGTTTTTTTTTAACTTATGACAAACTTGTTTGGTTTGTTACTATAAGTATGTATATTTATTAATTTTTGCTACAAGCCATTAGCTTTGTTAATTTATATTTTAGGTTTTTAAGATTTCTCTTTATTTATGAACATTTTTCCTGTTTGTGATCTTTTTTTTATTAAATTTAAATAGGCTACTTAGTTCAATCGTATTTTATAAGCCAAATTACATGTGATAGTTATCAAAGAACAAATTACACCAAAGACACATGTGTAAATCATTCTGACAAACACTAGCAGAACGGAACAACATGCTGTTTTCGAAAGCCGCTACACTTTCATCATCAGCGTTCTTGTGTTTGGTCCACTTTTTTTAATTTTTTTCATTCATTTTTATTTTCTATCATCATACGATACAAATATTTTAGAATATTTTATATATATGCACATTTTGAGATATTACTAAGTAGTATTGCACCAAATATTAAACTATTATGAAGAAATATGAGAACATTGGAAATATAATTAGGATTTAAGGAGAAAAAGATAGCTAAAAACCTTATATCTACGTATAATATGTTTTATAAGAAATTTTTCCATCGAATCTTAAGTCATCTTCCTGACAGAAGTTGGCAAAGATTTGAATGCTACAAATTTCGTATCAAATCATAGTTTGAAAATCTGTTGCGATATTCAAATCTTTGTGTTAGTTCACAAATTACAGTTTCAAATAAATTTTCCTTGAAGTTTCTGTGTAAGTCCATTGTGGGGTATCGTTTGGGTAGGTTGTATATGATTTTCAAGTTTTTATTCTGGATAATCTGAAGCTTTTTTAGGTGAGTTTTTGCGCATTTTGTAGACCACACCTGACAACCGTAGGTCATAATCGGTCGAATACACATTCGATAAAGCAATAACTTATTTTTCCTGTTAAGGGATGATTTTCGATTAAGCAGTGGAAAGAGGGCTCCCCCACATCTTAAGGCTTTAACACATGTTTGAAAAATGTGTTTTCTGAAATTCAACTTTTTATCCATTGTTATTCCCAAATATTTTACTGAATCCTGTATTTCTATGCCTTGAAAAGTGTTTGGTCCACTTCTGTGGTGTCAGTTGATGTATATTTCAGCTATTTATACAAACTTTTTCACTGTAAATAGAATACGTGAATTTTTTTGATTCATCGTATCACAATTTGTGAAGATTTTTTTTGTAATGGAAAGCCCAAATTACACCTCACTAACTTACAGCAGTGTTGCCATTGTTATCTATTCTTTACCAACTATACACATGTTTTTTTAATTTGCTTATTTTGTTTTTTTTTTTTTTAACTTATGACAAACTTGTTTGGTTTGTTACTATAAGTATGTATATTTATTAATTTTTGCTGCAAGCCATTAGCTTTGTTAATTTATATTTTAGGTTTTTAAGATTTCTCTTTATTTATGAACATTTTTCCTGTTTGTGATCTTTTTTTTTATTAAATTTAAATAGGTTACTTAGTTCAATCGTATTTTATAAGCCAAATTACATGTGATAGCTACCAAAGAACAAATTACACCAAAGACACATGTGTAAATCATTCTGACAAACACTAGCAGAACGGAACAACATGCTGTTTTCGAAAGCATGTAATTTGGCTTATAAAATACGATTGAACTATGTAGCCTATTTAAATTTAATAAAAAAAAGATCACAAACAGGAAAAATGTTCATAAATAAAGAGAAATCTTAAAAACCTAAAATAGAAATTGGTTTTAATTTCCTTCAAAAAATTCATTTTTCTTTTTCAATAAGATCTAACTGCATTAAGATTTAGTTCAAAAAATATTGACATATCAAACTTTAGTATGTAGGGCAACTTTGTGTTTTCGAACATAAACAAAATTGTTCGGGTATGTTCCAGGTTTCGACTCGGATTGAAAACGAAAAATTTTTTTAATCCCCATAATTTATAAATTGGTGTTCTGAATTCAGCATGTTTTTCCATATTCGAAGTTTATGTTCGAAAAAAAATCTAAATGTCAACGGCCACAGCTACGCAAAAATCGACGGCGGTCGTCAAAAAAGTTGCAAAAAAAATTAACAAATTACAAAAGTAACACCCAATTTTCATGATGATTTTTTACTTGTCTTTAAGACATTTCTTTTTTGTTTGTTATTAGGTAGATAAGACAGCGGGGTAGCAAAAGAAACATGGTTTCTGTCTTCGTGATTTTTTTACAACAACAATGAAGAAAAATACATCTCTTCCTTTTAGCTGTCATTCGCAATTTTACTATTATATTTTAAGGTGGTTATTTCTCTGTGTTCTTCTTAATTTTTCTTGTTTTAAAGCGACAAGTGCTTGTTTTTTGTTTTGTGTATATATAAAAGATACATATATTAATATATAAATAAAAAGTGCAAATAAATATAAACCATGTGGAAAAACGAAATTGTGGAGCTTTTAATATCTAAATATCACGAACAGGAAAGCTTGTATGATGTACGTAATCCTACATATATGGACCGTGTCAAGCTATCTAGCTCTTTGTTCACAATCTGCCAAGAGCTAATGATATATACTTTTTAAAGTTATATTTTAATCAAAGACGAATTTATTTCAATTAATGTACTTATAATAATTTAACTTGTTTTATTTTAATTTCAAAATAATAAACCAAAATATTACATTCTATGAATAGGCACAATAAAATAATATATTTTTCATATACATATGTACCTACTGAAAAACCTTTAAATATTCATTTTTAAAGTATTTCCAAATTGCCTGGTATACTTCCGGAACTGCACGACAAAGAAAGGTTTCACACAGTCGCGTCTGATAATTTGTGCTTTTGATGGACTTTCCACTAGCGAGGTATTGGAGTGTAGCTGCCAGTTTCTCTGCTGGAGTTATCGCTTCTCTCAAGATGGTATCTTGTTTTACTATATCACCTTCGATTTTTGCGAGTATCAAATTAAATGTCTCTCGGCTTATTCTGATATAGTTCAGAAAAGACGACATATCTCCCAAAAAGTCGTTCATAAGAAACGAAAATGTACCTCGCTCCACTTAGCATTTCCGCCATTGCTTCACCCACTCACTAGTTTTAGTCAACTAGTTTTACCTCCATCGCTTTCTTCTAGGTTTTTCTGTATAGCACCCAATTTTGATTTTTTTTAAAGAAAATTTACTTTTTTAAATACTTTACTTCTCAAGTTATTAAATTCCGTTTTTGGCGCCCAAATTATAGAAATAAAAGGAATTAAAGATAAAGTAAAAAAACAACTCTGGCTGTCAAATAAGAGTTTTTTTTTACAACAACAGTGAAGAAATAGACATGTTTTAAAAATCATCGTGAAAATGTG
The DNA here is from genome assembly GCA_963681545.1 of Germaria angustata. Classification (NCBI taxonomy): domain Eukaryota; kingdom Metazoa; phylum Arthropoda; class Insecta; order Diptera; family Tachinidae; genus Germaria; species Germaria angustata. The sequence goes on along the minus strand of OY813002.1, from coordinate 45,079,841 downwards.
ACATGATTTTGGGAGCAACTTTAAAAGAAAATAAAAAAAGACATGTCTTAAAAAATCATCGTGAAAATTGGATGTAAAACAATTTACAGAGTATGAAAAAGATATTCAAATTTTTCATTTAATTTTCAACGCGAATAAAAACAAAATTAATATTCTTAAAGAAACATAGAATGAAAATAAAATTATTCAATACTCTCAAAAAAGACAACGAACGAAATTAAAATTATTTGCTTTTGGTTGATCTGCTTGCCCGGCGTTATTTATCAGCGCGGCTTTTTGCCGGCTATAGACATATCGACTACGTTGTCCTGGCACCATTTGTTGTTAAAACAAAGTATTGCCTGATTATTACATTGCGATTTTACAACTAAATGCATTCGAATTATTATAATTATTGTTTAAATAGATTTATATATATGAAATTAGTTTTAATTTTCTTAAAAAAAAATTCATTTTTCTTTATCAATAAGATGTAAATGCATTTAGATTTAGTTCAAAAAAGATTGACATATCAAACTTTATTATGTAGGGCAACTTTATGTTTTCGAACATACACAAAAGTTTTGTATTTTTTTCATGTTTTTTTACACCAGTGAGGTCTGCCAAAACCAAATTGAAATTTTTGGCAAAGTTTAAAAAAAAATTGTTTGCATTAATATTGCTGTGAAAAATTTAATTTTTTTGATGAAGTTCAATAAAAAACACTTCAAACTAAAAACCAAAATTGTATTTTTCTTAATAATGTTAGCATTTATAAGAATAAAGTACGATTCGTTTTACTTTCACCCACCCCTTACTACTCTAATTGAAAACGAATAAAAACATGGGGATGTGAATTGCAGAACACCAAAAATGCTAAAGTAATCCACTTTCGAGTGAATTCAGATTCTAGAACATACCCGATTTTGACTCTTATACTGTATTTTGTACAATATATTAGACCTATCTAATTTCTTACTACTACCTTTTGTCCTACATCCTACATATTTCGGTATCAGACACCATAAATGTTTCTATATGCCTGGTATTTCTTTATAAATCTTTTAACTATCCTAGTCTATTCAATTTTTTATATGTTCTTATTCTGATCAGTAAATCTACTAACTAGATTATTTGAAAACTATTATCTATTTTTCTAATAAATTCCTCGTCGTGTTAATAATAATTCCTCTACTGTGCTTTGAATAATAATTAATTATTGTTCCTGATACCGATGGTTTCTGCTACCAATCATATATTAATCTATTATTTCTCTTTATCACCACTGTATCTAGATATTCTTATCTGGCGTTCGTTTCTTTTTCAATAGTAAATTTTTCTAGCTCATCATATCCATTTAATGTTGTTAACACTTCATCTACTGCCTTTGATTAAATTGCAAAACAAATCATTTACATATTTAAGTAAAATTCGTGGTTTGGTTCTTATTCTTTCAATGAATCTGTGAAAAAATATATCTTCGTGTACGTCTCTCTATTGAATTCCATTTTTCCTCTATAATTTTAATTTCAGAATTTACTGGTATACTTGGAATTAGTGACACTACATCCAAAGAAATCAACAATCCTGCGTTAGTTGATTATGCAATTTTTTTAATTCTATTAAGTTCTCAACATTATATTCTGAATTCTCCGTTGTATTTTTTGATATTTATATTCACTATATATCTACAAAGACTATATGAAGAAAAATTAACTTTTTTCACGCTAATATTTATTTCTTGTATCTTCAAAACTGAACTAACAATAAGTATTCAAATCTTAAATATATATATATATATAATTATTAGGCCCAACCAGTGTCGGACATAAACTTAGAGATAATAATTAATAATACATAAATATCATGTTAAGCACAAAAAATATTTTCAAAGAATTTCATCCGGAGAGTTGCGTATTAATGCCGTAGTGTCCCTCTTTTTTAAGCGGTATGTGTCCAGTAAAGTTCAAGATGTTACGAGCAAGGGGATTAGGATGGGACTCGAGTTTTTTTTAAATATTTGCCTGCATATTTTGCAATTTCAGCTGTCCCAAGTGGCATATTTAAATCAATATGTAAAATTGAATTTTTGATGCACCATGGAGCTGATGTATGTAACCTTAAAATTTTGTTTTGCCTTCGTTGGATTCTCTCTACATTGGAAGCTGAAGCAGTGCCCCATAGCTGAATTCCGTAACACCATATGGGTTTCAAAAGCGACTTGTATATTAAAAGTTTACAATCTAGACTGAGGGTTGAATTTCTACCAATCAGCCAATGTATCTGAGTTAATTTAAGTTTTATTTGTGTTAGCTTAGAGTCAATGTGGTGCTTCCATATAAGCCGTCAGTCAAGGTGTATACCAAGGTATTTCACCCGTGAATGTTGAGGAACAACTTGATCGTTGATTCGAATGGGGGAACAAGTGTCTCTTCGTAGGGTAAATGTGGCATGAACACACTTGTTCATTTACTTTTATTCTCCATAAGTTCAACCACAGTTCCAACAGGTTAATATGTTCCTGGAGATAACGGGCTTTCATGCATACTAAGTCAGGCTGTATCATCGGCAAATGTAGGAGTGAGGATATTACTGCTCAAAGGCGTATCACAGGTATAAATCAATATTAAACTGGCCCCAGTATACTCCCCTGTGGTACACCGTATGAGATAGTTTCGGGCACACTCATGAAGTCTCCTTCCACGACATTTAACTTCCGGGCAAGAATGTAACTTTCCAAAAGATTTACAGTGTTTATTGGTAGATATGTCTTCAATTTTAAAATTAGGCCTTCATGCCACACTTTATCAAATGCCTGAGAAACATCAATAAAGAGGGAAGAACAATACTTCTTTTCTTTAAATGTTCTTCTTATGAAACGAACCAATCTATGACATTGTTCAACGGTACTATGCTGACTTCTAAAGCCAAATTGATGGTCCGGTATGCAACCATTATCAGTTAGAATAGGGGACAATTTTGTCATGAGCAGCTTTTCGAGGAGCTTAGAAATTGTTGACAGTAAACTAACTGGCCTATATGATTTAGCCTTAGTAAGATCTTTGCCCGCCTTTGAAATCATTTTGAACATGACAAGTTTCCAGCTGTGTGGATAATACTCCAGTCGTAAAATGCCATTGAAAATAAATAACAGGATTCTAATAGCAACACGAGGCAGCTTCATCAGCATCTTGTTACTAATTCCATCAATACCCGGAGCTTTCTTCGGATTGGATTCAGCAATTAGTTTTTGTACATCACACATTTTAATTTTATGGGTCGAGGGGGTAGAGCAACTACACCCGGTAAATCAACAGCACCGGTACATGTATTTGGGGTAAATACGTTTTTTAAATGGCCAGCAAATATGTTACCTTTTTCAATATTAGTTCTTGCTGAACCTCCGATAGAAGTGCGCAGGGGTGGTTTAGACTCAACGGGTGTTTTAAGTTTTTTAGTAACGCGCCACAAGGAGTAATTAGATGCTGCTGTGACATCGAGACCTTCCAGATAGTTCTTAAGAGAAGCAGATTTTTCAGATGCAAGCAACTCTAGGATTCGTTTAGTGCATTCTCTAAGTCTGATTTTATGTTGGGGCGATCTGTGCTTTGCCACTCCCTTCTTGCTCTTCTTTTCTCACATACGAGACGTTCAATATCCGCAGAATAAATTCTATTAAACCCAGTCTGCGGATAGGAAGTAGTGGCATGGTTAGCAGCCTGTTTAATATTTTCGGTGAGATTGGCAATGTTAAATTCAATATCATCGGAATTTCTAAGCTTGATCTTTTCCCTACAATGACTACCGAGATATTTTTTGAACCGCAGCCAATTAACACGATTTATCATCTTCACATATGGGTGAGGTAAGTCACTTCTTAGTGGGCTACAAATTGTAACGATCATGGGAGAGTGATCGGAGGAGAGATCATGAGAAGCTTCAACATGAATTAAATCCCTAGAGATATTTTTCATGACGCCGAAATCTATAATATCCGGAATTTTTTGTATATCAGTAGGCCAGTAAATGGACTCCCCGCTCGAAATGACATCCAAACCCATTTTTGAAATTGAGTTGAACAATGCTCGACTTCTAGGTGTAATAATACACGATACCCAGAACGTATGTTTTGCATTGTAGTCGCAAGCTGCTACGAAACAAGGTCCAAGAGTTTTGTAGAAATCCTCGTATTGATCATCAGTGAAAAATTTATAAAAGAACATATGGGCCTTAATGAGAATCCCTAAATACAGTCTTGGTGCAATAGCAATATTTGTCTTTAAAATACTAATTCCTATGTCAGTAATAATCCTGAAACAGCTTTATCGGAATAATGTATTTTGTAATATCTTAACTATATAATGTATCCTTATATTAAAAAATTATATTTCTATTTCTTTTTAAGAAATTTTTTGCATCACTCACGTTATCCTAAATTCATTTTTCCCTATTCGTTAATATTATTCTATAAAAATGATAATCTATAACATTTGAAAGTTTAAAAAAGAGACCGCATGAGCTTAAAAAATAATTTAAAAAAAATAAAAAACTAGAACATAAATAATATCTTTAAATAATATATCACAGAAAAAAGAAGTGAATTTTAAGTGCATGCGAATATATTTACGTACACACAAAAGGTGATTTTTTAGCAACTTTCTTTTTGGCAACATTGTTTTGGCAGCTCAGCTGTGTGTAACATGTTCAGTTTGGTCTATGATTTAACCATGAATCGATTTGCAAACGGAAAACTTTGTAGATTATTGAATTTTATTATCAAAATTCATGCTCGGTTAAGAGTGTGCATCGTCCACTTTTTTTTATCAGTAAATTGTGTTCAGCGGTGAAACTTATTTCTGGTTGCGTGAATACATGAACAAGCAAAATTGCAGTATTTGGTGTGAAAAGCAAGCAGAAGCATTGCATCACGAAAAATGCACTATTCGATGCGGATTGTGGGACGGTGGCATTATTGGACCGTACTTTATCAAAAATGACGAAGGCAGGATCGTTACTGTGAATCACAAGCGATACCGATGATTACAATTTTTTTTGCACAATATAGAATAGCTGGACTTGGCTGACATGTGGTTTCAACAAGACGGTGCCACATGCCACACAGCAGGCGAAACAATGGTCTAATTGAAAAGCGAAGTATTTTGCCAAATACTTTAGCGGTAGGGCGCTAGTTGAAATTGTAAATAGTGTAATTATGAATAATAATAATAATAATAATAATAATAATAATAATAATAATTACCTTATTGGCGTTTATCGTAACTAACCACAGTTAGATTGATTCTAATATACATTAGTTTCCATTGTTGAACATTCATAGTGAACAGACGTCTTAGCGGAGTTTTTTTTACATAGTAAACAAACAAAAATACTAAAAAAATATTCGTAATAAGTATGGATTTTGCTAAATAAGCTTTATTTGCATTAATAATATTTTTCACATAATCTGAAACAACAAAAACAAAGAAAAAACCGCAAGCAAAGTGACTGAGGAATACTCTGCCTGAGTACATCAAAAACAAAAAATTGTAAAGTGAGTTGTAACGGCAGAAATGCCTATTTTACTGTGAGTTTTAATGCTCTTAATGCACACAATAAAAATAAAATACCTGATGATAGTCTTTTTCTAACGGCAAAGCCAATTTTACGCGAGCGATCAATTTCGCTTACTCTCATGCTAAGTAGTGTTCGTTAACATTACCGTTGCCTAGTGCTTCTTTATTTAAGTCGGCGCCATTATCCGCTCCGGGTTCGTATTCATCACTTAACCAAGTTATCCCTACAGACAACAGTAGTCAAAAACCTAAGGTACCTGTCGGAATGGACAGATATATAACAGTGGTAAAGCGCGGGCGAAGCCCAAATTCTTCAAAGATGTCATCTGTTCCCAAGATATCCAGGGATATCGACGCAGCTAACCGTCAAAACCGTTTTAAAATATTGCAAGATGACAGCGACAAACCCGAAGAATCCTTGAAAAAAACCCCGAAACCACCACCAATCTATCTTAGGCAAAAAAATTCTAACACACTTATAAAAAAACTAATCTCGGTCATTGGTGAAAAGGCATTTCACATTGTTCCAATAAAACGTGGTAACATTGACGAAACAAAAGTTCAAATATATAATGAAAAAGACTTCCGGAAAATGGTTACTGAATTTGAGAAAAATAATACAAGTTTTTACACATTCCAGCTCAAGAGCGCTAAAGGCTTACAGGTCGTACTGAAGGGCATAGATTCGTACGTTGTCCCTGCTGAAATAAAAGATGCTCTCACCCTCCAAGGATTCAAGGTAAAAAATGTATCCAACATAATAAACAGGGAGTAGATCCCCCAACCTCTATTTCGCGTTGAACTGGAGCCAAACGATGTAATATTGAAAAAAATGAAACCCATCCCATTTATAACTTAAAATATCTCTTATACCGAAAAGTCACAGTTGAAGAACCACACAAGCGTTCAAGGCCCGTAAAGTGCCATAATTGTCAAGAATATGGCCATACAAAAACTTATTGTAAATTACCTACTGTTTGTGTTGTGTGCGGTGAAATGCACGATACTGCTATTTGCAATAAGTCTAAAGACCAGAAGGAAAAAAGTGCAGTAATTGTGGAGGTAATCACACTGCTAACTACATAGGATGTCCTGTATACTCTTTTGGTAAACAGGCTATGAGTCAAAAACCTAAAGTAACCCCAGCGAAAACAGGAAATACGTACTTAGCTACTTATCCTCTAATGGCCCAACCAATCTCTACACAAGTATCGTATGCTGACGCTGTGAAGATCAACTCTGTTCCCAGGCAAAAAGTGTCACCACCAAATAACACTACAAATTTAAACGAAAGCTTTAATTTCAATCGCCTTGAAGCTACTATTGATAATCTTTTGCAAACTATAAACAACTTTACAACAAATATGACTAGCATGCTGCAAGAAATGCTGCGAAGGCAGAACATACTCCTTCAAACATTAGTTCACCAGCCATGAACACATTAAAAGTATGTTTCTGGAACGCAAACGGCATTCGCCAACATAAAAATGAACTTAAGCACTTCCTCACGGAAAAAATATTAATATAATGTTGGTATCTGAGACTCATTTGACTTCGAGAAGCCTTTTTAAAATGAATGGCTACACCTTATATGACTCAAAGGACCCGAGAGGAAGAGCATGCGAAGGATCAGCAATTCTAATAAAGTCAAGACTCAAGCTCTATATTCTTGAGAACATTTGTGAAGACCATCTACAAGCAACGAATATTTGCATCGAAAATTTTTGTTCAAATCTCGTAATATCATCAATTTACTCCCCTCCCAGATTTTTAATCACTGAGAATCAATACGAGGATTTTTACAAAAATCTTGGACCTTGTTTCGTAGCAGCTGGCGACTACAATGCAAAACATACGTTCCGGGGATCGCGTCTTATTACACCTAGAGGTCGAGCGTTGTTCAACGCAGTTTCAAAAATGGGCTTGGACGTCATTTCGAGCGGGGAGCCCACTTACTGTCCTACTGACATACAAAAAATTCCGGATGTTATAGATTTTGGCGTCATGAAAAATATTTCTAGGGATTTAATTTATGTTAAAGCTTCTCATGATCCTCCTCCGATCACTCTCCTACGATCGTTACAATTTGTATCCTACTAAGAAATGACTTAGCCACCCATATGTGAATATGATAAATCGTGTTAATTGGCTGGGGTTCAAAAAATTACTTCAGTAGTCATTGTACGGAGAACATCAAGCTAAGAACTTCCAATGATATTGAATCTAACATTGCCAATCTTACAGAAAATATTTAACAGGCTGCCAAACATGCCACTACCTCCCATCCGCAGACTGGGTTTAATAGAATTTATTCTACGGATATGAAACGTCTCGTATGTGAAAAAAGGAGAGCTAGAAGGATATGGCAACAACACATATCACCCCAACATAAAATCAGATTTAAAGAATGCACTAAACGACTCTGAAAAATCTGCATCTCTTAAAAAGTATCTGGAAGGTCTCGATGTCACAGCAGCATCTAATTACTCCTTGTGGCGCGCTGCCAAAAAACCGTTGAGTTTAAACCGCCCCTGTGCACTTCTACGGGAGGTTAGGCAAGAACCAATACTGAAAAAGGTAACATATTTGCTGAGCATTTAAAATACGTATTTACCCCAAACACATGTACTGGTGCTGTTGAAAAATATTTCTAGGGATTTAATTCATGTTAAAGCTTCTCATGATCCTCCTCCATCACTCTCCTACGATCGTTACAATTTGTATCCTACTAAGAAATGACTTAGCCACCCATATGTGAATATGATAAATCGTGTTAATTGACTGGGGTTAAAAAAATTACTTCAGTAGTCATTGTACGGAGAAGATCAAGCTAAGAACTTCCAATGATATTGAATCTAACATTGCCAATCTTACAGAAAATATTTAACAGGCTGCCAAACATGCCACTACCTCCCATCCGCAGACTGGGTTTAATAGAATTTATTCTACGGATATGAAACGTCTCGTATGTGAAAAAAGGAGAGCTAGAAGGGAATGGCAACAACACATATCACCCCAACATAAAATCAGATTTAAAGAATGCATTAAACGACTCTGAAAAATCTGCATCTCTTAAAAAGTATCTGGAAGGTCTCGATGTCACAGCAGCATCTAATTACTCCTTGTGGCGCGCTGCCAAAAAACCGTTGAGTTTAAACCGCCCCTGTGCACTTCTACGGGAGGTTAGGCAAGAACCAATACTGAAAAAGGTAACATATTTGCTGAGCATTTAAAATACGTATTTACCCCAAACACATGTACTGGTGCTGTTGATTTGCCGAGTGTAGTTGCTCTACCCCCTCGACCCGTAAAGTTTAAGATGCGTGATGTACAAAAACTAATTGCTGAAACCAGCCCGAAGAAAGCTTCGGGTATTGATGGAATTAGTAACAAGATGCTGATGAAGTTGCCTCGTGTTACTATTAGAATCCTGTTATTTATTTTTAATGCCTTTTTACGACTGGAGTATCATCCACATACCTGGAAACTTGCCATGGTCAAAATGATTCCAAAGGCGGGCAAAGATCTTGCCCAGGCTGAGTCATATAGGCCAATAAGTTTACTGTCAACAATTTCAAAGCTCTTCGAAAAGCTGCTCAAGACAAAATTGTCCCCAATTCTAACTGATAATGGATGCATACCGGACCATCGATTTGGTTTTAGAAGTCAGCATAGTACCGTTGAACAAACTCATAGATTGGTTCATTTTATAATAAGAACATTTGAAGAAAAGAAGTATTGTTCCTCCCTCTTTATTGATGTTTCTCGGGCATTTGATAACGTATGGCATGAAGGCCTAATTTTAAAATTGAAGACATAAATCTTAACCTTTGGAAAGTTACATTCTTGCGCGGAAGTTCACTGTTGTGGAAGGAAACTTCATGAGTTTGCCCGAAACTATCTCATTCGGTGTGCCACAGAGGACTATATTGGGGCCAGTTTTGTATTTGATTTATACAGCCGGCCTTAGTATGCATGGAAACCCTCACGAGGCATACCGTTATCTTCAGGAACTTATGGAGAATAAAAGTAAATGAACAAGAGTGTGTTCATGTCACATTTACCCTACGAAGAGACATTTGCTCCCCCATTCGAATCAACAATCAAGTTGTTCCACAACATTCACAGGTGAAATACCTTGGTATACACCTTGACTGACGGCTTACATTGAAACACCACATTGACTCTATGCTAACACAAATAAAGCTTAAATTATTTCAGATACATTGGCTGATTGGTAGAAATTCAACCCTCAGTCTAGATTGTAAACTTTTAATATACAAGTCGCTTTTGAAACCCTTATGGTGTTACTGCTTCAGCTTCCAATGTAAAGAGAATCCAACGAAGGCAAAACAAAATTTTAAGATTAATAACATCGGCTCAATGGTACATCAAAAATTCAATTTTATATCGTGATTTAAATATGCCACTTGTGATCGCTGAAATTGCAAAATATGCAGGCAAATATTTAACAAGAATTGAGTCCCATCCTAGTCCCCTTGCCCGTAACATCTTGAACTTTCGTGGACATATCCGCTTAAAAAAGAGTGATACTACTTCTTTAATACGCAACACTCCAGAAAATATTTTTCTGCTAAATACGACTCTTATGTATTATTAATTACTATGGCTAAGTTTATGTCCGACACTGGTTGGGCCTAATCATTATATGTATACTTAAGATTTGAATACTTATTGTTAGTTCAGTTTTGTAGATACAATAAATAAATATTAGCGTGAAAAAAATGTTGAATGAACCTCGATGTGATTCTCTTTAAAATTATCTTTATTCAATAGAAGTTTAAATTAGTATTGGTTTCTAAAATTATATTGCTATGTCTATATATACCTTTCATATTTCCCTTTTATTTTGCGATAAGTACGAAAGAATTTAATAACCTACAAATAAGTAAAATTCATCAAAATCCGTACAATAGTTTTTACTATACAATTGCAGCCGAGTTTGTCATTTAAGAAAAGCATTCCTCATTGGCGTGGCAACCCTGGTAATTTCATTTGACCAAAATTTGAGTTATAAACTTTTAAAAATATAAGGATATTTTATATTTCAAAAGAAAAAACAATTAAAAAATATTGCGTATTTACTTTTTTATACAGTTTAAATATGTTTAATTGTAAGGCGGTTTTTTTAGTAATAACCCTCCTTAAATGAAAATGGACTTCAAAATTAATCTAGCAATTCAAAAAAAGATGTTAATAAAATTGAATTGTCCTTAAAAGGTAACCTTTGTTGCCGCGTTATAAAATGATTCGAACTTAAAAGTAAACCGTTAAACACATTATTTGCTGAAAATGCGTGAAACTTTACGCGTGTGCTGCAGTCGAAATTTCTTTCTATCTTTGGACTCTGGATTCTGCTGCTTCTTCAGAGGGCTCTCCAATCGATACTAGTGCATGTTCGATAACACCTGAAGCGTGAATTAAAGTTTTGTGAATTGAGGAGGAAGATAGTATCACTATTATTTATTTGTCAGCTCCTTAGCAGTGTCCAGCGTATATTTCCTAAATTTTTCGACATAATATTAGACCCTGTAGACAAAGCTTACAATTATGTTGCTCATCTCTCAATTACTTTTTATGAATCTCTGTTATTTCTATAGTTTAGCCAGCATTGTTAGAGAATTCTCGTGCTATATTTCCATCATTGGAAGACCCACTCCCTCTAGTTACAGGCTTGTTGGCTATTAGTCCCCTTTTTCTCGGAATTGTAATTTTGCCTTTCCTTCTATAGACCTAGTTTATCATTGGTTTTGTTCCAGCCTATACGATATATGTATGAAGAAAATACAAGGAAAAAAACAATATATATTTACATGCAAAGGTGACAATCCATATTCATTATTATTATGTATTTCTATTCGAATCGGAAAATTTACGAATTCGTAAAAATTGGATTACGTAGTGCGATTTTCGGCAATTTATTTCCGAACGTTCGTAAATTAAGGGAATTTTTTTAATCCCATTCGGAAACCCAAAAATACGCTTCGAAATTGCAACTATGTAGTACGAAAGCAAATGTCAACTGTGTTATTAACGTATAGACATTTTTCGAATGCCATTTTGATTGCGGAAATTTTATAGTTATTTTTTACATATATAAAAGAAATTAACAATACACATTTGAAAATGTAAGTTAATACCTTTAATATTTAATTAATAAAAAAGTTTGTTAAATGCTTTGATTTTAAAATTATTTAAAGGGAAACGTCAAAAAGAATTTATATACGAAGCCAAGACAATATGAGATAATGGTGGTATTCATGACATTGCATGCAGATTTGGCAAAAGGACACCTAAATGTTTCTAATGCCAAAAGTAAATGCAGGGAGTTATGGCAGAGACTATCGCAAGATTTGAATGCTGCAGGTCCACCTTCACATGAGGTAGAAAAGTGGAAAAAGGTATTTGTAATATGCATGCACATACATAAATATGAGTACATTAACTTACAATATAACCTTTTTACACATGCATTCCAAGGTATGGGCGGATTATAAGCAACACATAAAAGTAAAGTCTCGCCGTTACAAAAATAGTATTTCAGGAACTGGAGCTGGACCAAGTAAATACTGCTCCCTCTCACCGCTGGAGCAAAAAGTTGCTGAACTGCATGCAATTAATGACCATATTGAAGGAATGAGTGGTACATGTAGATATGGAGCACAAATAAATGTTTCTACTACCACAAGTATTAGAGATGATGACGCAAATGTAGAAATTACACTACTTTGCAATAACTTAGAATTAAACAACAGTGAGACAACCTTAAGTACACCATATACTCCACATCTGTATACCCGTGGTAGTTTATCCAATAAGCAGAATTTATTAGAAAAACAAGTAGACAATCAAATAAAATATCAAGAAAATTCGATACAACTTTTAAAAAACTGTGATGAAAACAAAAAAAAATATTAACAGAATTAGAAAAAATAAATGAAAATATCTCAACGGGCAATAAATACTTAAAACGGAGCAGTGACACAATGGAGCGTATGTACACACTAAAAAAAGAAAAGTTTGAATTTTTCAAGAAAAATTAAATGGAAAAAAGCACGCAAGAACGTTTGTTGGATCTGAAAAAGGAGAAATTAGAATTTTTAAAGAAAAATCAATTAGAAACAACGAAATGTAAAATTGCAAAATTAGAAGAGAAAAATCTTTGAATTAAATAACAAGAAAATTTAATAGATCTAAATATTGAGATTTCCTTACTTTCTTTTTAAGTTTTTTACAATACTGTTATGAATTATTTTGTGTTATGTTTGTTTGTTTATTTTTTAATATACTGTTAAGAATTATTTTTCTTTTTATGTTTTTAATATGTATGTAATTACAAATATAAATATTAAGTAGAATTAAAATTTTTATTAAAGTTTCAAATAAATATTTTTATTTACATATATTCATATTTGATTTAAGTTGCGATTTAATTATTTTATTCAGTTTCATCTCATATTATTTTTTATTTCATTTCGAATACTTTTTGCTATATTTAGTAAATTTGCCAAATTATTTTCTGAATTGCTGTAAGGAAAAGATAGGTTAGGTTAGGTTAGGTTGATTGGAGGGGTATGACAGCCCATGTCATTACGACATACACCTAAGCCAGTGAAGGCTTGTTGTGCGCTCCCTTGAGTTAACCTTGAGTTAACCATAAGATATTGAACCAAAGGTCTAGAGAAACTCCGTGTCACTCACAAAGTTCCTTAATTTCCTCCAGCATATTCCCCGTAATCGGCTTATGTCCGGTAAGATGTCACTCCCAAGATATCGGGACCTTATTTGTGAGAAGGCGGGGCATTGGCACAAATAGTGTTCCAATGTTTCGCTCTCCTCCCCACATGCTCTACATTCATCTCCTCCCGCTATTCCCAAGCGTTTAAGATGTGCCAGTAGTTGAGAGTGCCCTGTGACCACTCCCATTATTCTACTTACTTCGAGCTTGCTGAGTCTTAGCAGCTCCCTCGTTCTTCTCTCGTCTGGATCTCCCCATAGAATTTTTGTATTGATTCCCATGGTTCCGTTATTCCAGAGAGTTGAATGGGCCCTTTGTGCCCAAGTCTTTAGCTCTGATTTAACTGCATCGAAAGGTTTCGCGCATTCCAAGCTTATATTACCTAACTCTATTGCCCTAGAAGCAAGTGAGTTTGCCCTCTCATTTCCAGTTATCCCCGCGTGCCCCGGCACCCATATGATGCGCAGTTCACCATGTGTCGAGTAACTGTTAATGGCGTTTTTGCAATCCCAAACTGTACGTGATTTAGTGCGTTCCTCTGAGATTGCTCTGATGGCCATCTGACTATCTGTGAATATATTCACAAGTCCTGACCTCCTCATTACATTGAGTTCCCTGATACACTCCGTTATCGCCCGAACTTCCGCCTGCAAAACTGTGCAATAGTCCGGCAGGCGGAAAAACAGTTCCGTGGTGTTTTCTATATAAACGCCAAGTCCCGTTTTCCCTCTCGACCTTGATCCATCCGTGTAGCAATGAAGCCCCATGGGGATCTGGTTCCAAGGGTCGGTCAACCAGGAATGGATGTCGGGAATCAATGTTCCGCAGTTGGCCTCTAGTCTAGTCTCCGGTATGCGGTCATTTGCGACACTTTCCGGTATGGACTCTCCTATGGCCGTAAAGATTCGTTGATGATACGCTTCGTGTTCCTGATCGATCCACTCACCCATCACCTTTAGTCGTTTTGCTGCTAGAGCCGCTTCGTATTTTATACGAATATCGATTGGCTGGATAGATAATATTGTTTCCATCGCACCTGTTGATGTCGTTCGGAAGGCCCCACTTATACCAAGACAGCAGGTTCTCTGAACTTTCTGTATTGTTTTGATGTTGCATTTATATTCCATCGATGTCCACCACACTATAGAGGCATAGGTCATAATCGGCCTGATAACGCTACTATAAAGCCAGTGTGTCATCTCTGGATTCAGCCCCCATCTCGTGCCTATGGCCCGTTTACAGATTGACCAACATATATGAGCCTTTTTGACTCTTTCGTTTATGTGGTCTTTCCATTTTAATTTCCGATCGAGAATGACTCCTAGATATTTCACCCTGTCGGAAATATTTATTGTCCTTTCAAGAAAGCGCGGCTCATCATATGGAGCTATCTTCGTCTTTCTTGTAAATAGGCCAATTTCAGTTTTTTCTGGGTTAACGTTGAACCCTCTTGGTTGAGCCCAGTTGTGTGCCAGGGTTAATGCCTCCTCGGCCTTCCTGCACAAATGATTTGGATCCCTTCCCTTCAGAAGTATCATGACGTCATCTGCGTAGCAGACTGTCTCGAATCCCTCATCGGTCAGAGTCCTAATAAGGGTATGTATTGTTGTGGTCCAGAGAAGGGGTGATAAAATCCCCCCTTGTGGAGTTCCACATTGTACCCTTTTTCTTATACTTACATTGTGCGCCTCACAATTAATCCATCTGTTCCTTAGCATATTGCCAATCCAGTCGCGTATCGCCCGGTTGACATTAAATTGGTCCAGAGAATGGATAAGTGTGTCGGTATGCACGTTGTTGAAAGCCCCCTCAATGTCAATGCAAACCGCGAGTGTGTACATCTTCTCACTAAGTGACCTTTCTATAAAGTACACCACATTATGCAATGCAGTGTCCACTGATCTACCTTTGACATATGCGTGTTGCCTGAACCTCAGCATATGGCCTGCGATCCTGCCCTTAACCATGTCGTCAATTATCCTCTCCATGGTTTTCAGCAAGAAGGAAGTTAGGCTTATTGGCCTATAAGCCTTTGGTGAAGAATAATTTGGCTTGCCAGGTTTGGGGATAAACACTACCCTCGCTTCCTGCCAGCCTACTGGAATATATGCGTGTGTTAGGCATGCATTATAAATTCCTGCAAGATGTGACGAAACTAAATTCATCCCTTTCTGCAGGAGCGCCGGAAAGATACCACCCGGACCCGCAGCCTTAAATGGAGAAAAGCTTTTTATCGCTTCCATAACCATCCTATCGCTGATAATAGGCACCTCATGTTCACCACTTCTCCCATCGTCCAGCCTAGCCGAAAGTTCGGCCGGGCTGCATGGAAAATGTGTATCCATGAGGAGTTTAATGGTTTCCTCCACATTTTCAATTGCCCTGCCCGATTCATCCACTAATGATTCAGCCTGGATGTGGGCTTTTGACAAAAATTTTTTAATTTTAGAAACATCGCTTACACTGTCCGCCTGTTCGCAGAAAAGCCTCCAGGATGTACGTTTAGCAGTTCTTATTCTCTTGTTGTAATTTCGGAGTTTATCACGATAATCCTCCCAATATACTGGTAATCTTTTACGTTTCGCTCTATTATAGAGTCGGCGGACTTCCCTCCCCATTGCCCGAATCTCCCCTGTCATCCAGGGTTTTTCGTATGGGGATTTTCTTTCCCGAAGTGGGCAACTCTCTTCAAACGACTCAACTAAAGCGTCCGTAATGATTTTGACTTTACCGTCTATGTCCTCTCTTTCTAGGCGATTGAAAGAAACCTGCCCTAAATGAGAATCAAGTGACCTTTCGAATTTTGCCCAATCAGTTTTAGCCCTGTTTCGAAAGGTTATAGGTTCTGGCGGTTGCCTTGCAATTTTAAACATAATATAACGATGATCTGAGAATGAGTGCTCGTTCAGAACCCTCCATTCAGCAATTTCATCGATTACGTTTTCAGAACATATGGTTACATCCAATACCTCCGCTCTAATTCTATTAATAAAGGTAGGCGTATTACCAGTATTAACAGTTAATAGATCGTTAGTATTTAGAAATTCTAAAAGAGCCTGTCCCCTTTTATTAATGTTAGTACTACCCCATGCAATATGATGCGAATTAGTATCGCATCCGATTAGTACTTTCCTACCTTTTATTCTGCAATCTTCTACCAAGTGTTGTAATTCCGACGTTGGTGGTAGTGTCGGTGCATCATACGGCAAGTATACTGATGCTAGGCATATGTTTCCTGCTTCAGTACTGTTGCGTCTGCTGTTGACAACTCTGTGGATAAAAGAAAGCATAAATTTTTGTGACTAAGAATACAGGTCCTCGGACGATTCCCTGTTTTAGCATAAAATAATTGGTAGTTTACATGGCTTAATCCATTAACCCTGTTTTTTGTCGTCCAGGGTTCTTGTATTAATGCCACATGAATCTTACCTTTGTTAATTTTCTCCATCAAAGCGTGAGTTGCCGTCTCGCTCCGGTGGAGGTTAATTTGGATGACCTCCCACATCATCCTTCTAATAGGCGGTCCTCTTGGGAGTTGGATATATTTTGCTCCAACTCCTCCTTGGCCGTCTGGACCTCCGAGACACCCGCCTGATTTTGGCTAGCTGCAGCCTGTACTGTGCTTGTCCTGTCGTTGCTGGGGGTGGTTTTCCCCTGGCTGCCGATACAGGACTTGCCTATTTTGACATATACAGCTTTCGACACAAAGAACACCTTTCCTTCAGATTTGGAAAGGCTGGAAATAGATCCTTGGTCGATGCCCACCACAAAAAGAGTTCCATTTTGGTCCTCCTCTCTGTGGAACACCTCCCATTTCTCTACCGCCAGTTCTTTGTTTTGTTTACCAATAACCTCCAAAACACGGTCGGATGTGAATTTGCATCCCCATCCTTTGACGTAGAAGGTTGCCTTGGTAAGAGTTGGTATATTTCTCCCTTCCACCAGTTCCAGCTTACAGCCTTCCCATGGCGGAGGGATTCCTTCTACCAGCTTCTTTAGGGTAGCTGCGCAGGTCTGCGATGCTAATCTTAGCAACAGCACGCCCCTTTGAAACTCGCAGCTATTTATTTTTATTGGAGATCCGTTATCGGTTGCCATAACGTATTCCAATATCGCGTTATTTACCAGATCCTCAACCACTTGCTGTTGATTTTCTGGTATTTTGCCAGTCGGACGTGAGGTGTCAATGACCGCGTAGCGGAGATTGTCCCTGTATTGCCTCCTGGCTACTTTAGCGTAAGATGGCGGCTCTTTTTCCTTAGTTACGTCTAGCTTCCTCTTACGCGTGAAGAGATTCCGCTTTTTGGCGTTCTCCGCCTTCTCAGTAAGTGCGGCTCCTTTGACCCCCTTACTAGAAGGATTCTTCATAGAGACTCCTTTAAGAAGGGAGACGCCCGGTTTTGGCGACTTACTGGTCGACGAGGAGCACCTTTTCTTATGCTTCGGCTCCGCAATGTTCTGCTCTTCTGGAGATCGGATCCTCTTACCAGTCTCTACCGAGGTGGAGGGAGTCTCCGATGCTTCCTTTAGGGCATCTTGCGCATTTTTAGCTGCTGCCTGGTTCTTCTTGGCAAGTTTTCGCCTTTGAGCCCCAGAGAGCCGCTTTTTTCCAGTATTTAGGCTCGCGATTTTGTCGCTCACCTCATCCACCAGTCTGTCTAGATTCTGCGAAGAATCTCTACCTGACTGGCTTATGTCATGAGAGTCAGAGTAGGTGTTCCCACCTGCCACTGAAGGCTGGGTTGACTTTAAGTCCCCCCCGGGTATTACCACCTCTTCCTCTCGTTTTGGTGTCGCTGTCCTTGTCCGATTTTCCGTTCCGTTGTCCGTTTGTGTGTCCATTGTCGTCATCGTTGTATCTTTCGTTTCTGTGTTATTTGGAATAATTTTTTTCATACTTGGTCCCACGAGTGTAGGGGAAGGGGATCTCCTCCACGTCATAGCCCCCGATAACGTGGAGGGGGCGTAGTCTATTTGCTGAGGTGCCCAGGTATCAGCAAAGCTCCGTTTGAATACAGTCTCATGCCCCCGACTGCAAAGAGAACAGATAGGCACGGGTCGCGTAACACCTCTGTTTGGGGGTGGATAACTTTTAGTATGCAGGCTTTTATGCCCACCGCCTTCTTCAGTTAAACTATGGATCCTATAGAGGACCCTCGTTCGCCTTCAGAAGAGGTGTGCAATTCCGCCCACACTTAAGCCCTCACACCACGACAAGGTAGTTATCCCAGCAAGGGAAGGAAAAGATAAAGATGCATCTTCTTCAGTTTCCAAACTGTCACTTTGTATTTTGTACATCAAACAAATATTGTGTAGTGCACAACATACGTTTAGAATTTGGTCTGCCTTTTGTGGGAGTAATGCAGTTCTCTCGATGCCAAAAGGCAACGAAATCTTGCCTTCAGTACTCCGAAAGTTCTTTCTATAATTGATCTTCCTCTGGAATGTTGATCATTAAAAAAATGCTTCGTGGGAACTCTCAATAGCATTTCTGAATGGTGTCAAAATCCATGGTTCCAAGGGATAACCAGAATCACCTGCAAAATCATGTTGACTTGTTTTGTAAGCTATTATTAGAGTTTATATACTTAAATATTTTACCAAGAATTCTAGTACCAGTATCTCCATCTTGAAACTTTCTTTTCAAATATTGCCTTTCTTCTGACAAATTCCAAATGTGAGAATCGTGACAAGCGCCACCAAAACGTCCATTGATGGTCCTAATATACATTTCATGATCGCAAATCTAATAAAAAAATTTACGTTGTATAATAATTTGGCATATACATTTATTTTCTTTATTAAACCCTACCGCCATAGCATTTATACTGTGCTTAAGTTTTCGGTTAAAATATAAATGCTCATTGTTATTTGGCCTTATTATTTGTATGTGAGTTCCATCCACTGCTCCAATAACTCCAGGTATTGCACATTTGCTGTAAAAAAATCTTTTTGCCTCCATATTTTTCTCTTCACTCATTCCGAAAACAATGTGTTTAGGACAAAGATTTTTTTCTATTGATTCAAATACCTCCGACAAACAAATAGAAATATATGACTGCGACATTCTCAACAGGCGGTATTGGCCAATCTGATGTTTATAACCACCTTGCCCTAAAAATTTTAATGTGGATGCCAATTTCAACATAGGAGGGATGGCGCTGAATCTTTGCGGTGCTTTTAAGTCATTATTAATGGAGTTTAACACGTACAGAAATGCATCTATATTAAGGCGAAAATTTTTTATAAATCTAAGAAATATTTTTCGGGTAGCCCACTTACTGGCCTACTGACATTTAAAAAATTCCGGATGTTATGAATTTCAGTATGATTTTGGAGTCATGAATGATTTTGGAGTCATGAAAAATATCTCTAGGGATTTAATTCATGTTGAAGCTTCTCATGATCTCTCCTCCGATCACTCTCCAGCGATCGTTACAATTTGTAGCCCACTAGGAAGAGACTTATCTCACCCATATGCGGAGAACATCAAGCTAAGAACTTCCGATGATATTGAATTTAACATTGCCAGTCTTACCGAGAATATTAAACAGGCTGCTAAACATGCCACTATTTCCTACCCGCAGACTGGGTTTAATAAAATTTATTCTGCGGATACTGAACGTCTCGTATGTGAAAAAAGAAGAGCTAGAAGGTAATGGCAACAACATAGATCACCCCAAAATAAAATTAGACTTAGAGAATGCACTAAACGACTCCAAGAGTTGCTTGCATCTGAGAAATCTGCTTCTCTTAGGAACTATCTGGAAGGTCTCGATGTCACAGCAGCATCTAATTACACCCGTTGAGTCTAAACCACCCCTGCGCACTTCTACCGGAGGTTGGGCAAGAACTAATACTGAAAAAGGTAACATATTTGCTGGTCATTTAAAAAACGTATTTACCCCAAACACATGTACTGGTGCTGTTGATTTGCCGAGTGTAGTTGCTCTACCCCCTCGACCCATAAAGTTTAAGATGCGTGATGTGAAGAAAGCTCCGGGTATTGATGGAATTAGTAACAAGATGCTGATGAAATTGCCTCGTGTTGCTATTAGAATCTTGTTACTTATTTTTAATGGCATTTTACGGCTGGAGTATTATCCGCACAGCTGGAAACTTGCCATGATCAAAATGATTCCAAAGGCGGGCAAAGATCTTACCAAGGCTGAGTCATATAGGCCAATAAGCTTATTGTCAATAATTTCAAAGCTTTTTGAAAAGCTGCTCATGACAAAATTGTCCCCAATTCTAACTAATAATGGGTGTATACCGGACCATCAATTTGGTTTTAGAAGTCAGCATAGCACCATTAAACAAACTCATAGATTGGTTCATTTTATAAGAAGAACATTTGAAGAAAAGAAGTATTTTTCTTCCCTCTTTATTGATGTTTCTCAGGCATTTGATAAAGTGTGGCATAAAGGCCAAATTCTAAAATTGAAGACATATCTACCAATAAACATTGTAAATCTTTTGGAAAGTTACATTCTTGCCCGGAAGTTCACTGTCGTGGAAGGAGACTTCATGAGTGTGCTCGAAACAATTTCATCCGGTGTGCCACAGGAGAGTATGCTAGGGCCAGTTTTGTATTTGATTTATACCTGTGATATGCCTTTAAGCAGTAACATCCTCACTTCTACATTTGCCGATGATACAGCCTGCCTTAGTATGCATGAAAACCCTCACGAGGCATCCCGATATCTTCAGGAACATATCAACTTGTTGGAGCTGTGGTTGAGCTTATGGAGAATAAAAGTAAATGAACAAAAGTGTGTTCATGTCACATTTACCCTACGAAGAGACACTTGTTCCCCCATTCGAATTAACAACCAAGTTGTTCCTCAGCATTCACAGGTGAAATACCTTGGTATACACCTTGACCGACGGCTTACATGCAAACACCACATTGACTCTAAGCTGACACAAATGAAGCTTAAATTAACTCAGTTACATTGGCTGATTGGTAGAAATTCAACCCTCAGTCTAGATTGTAAACTTTTAATATACAAGTCGCTTTTGAAACCCATATGGTGTTACGGAATTCAGCTATGGGGCACTGCTTCAGCTTCCAATGTAGAGAGAATACAACGAATGCAAAACAAAATTTTAAGGTTAATAACATCGGCTCCTTGGTACATGAAAAATTCAATTTTACATCGTGATTTAAATATGCCACTTGTGACTGCAGAAATTGCAAAATATGCAGGCAAATATTTAACAAAACTCGAGTCCCATCCTAATCCGCTTGCTCGTAACATTTTGAACTTTCCAGGACACCTCCGCTTAAAAAAGAGGGATACTATGTCTTTAGTATGCAACACTCCACACGAAACTTTTTAAAAATATATTTATGCTAAATACGATTCTAATGTATTATTAATTATAATCACTAAGTTTATGTCCGACACTGGTTGGGCCTAACAATTATACATATATTTAAGATTTGAATACTTATTGTTAGTTCAGTTATTTGAAGATACAATAAATAAATTTTAGCGTAAATATATATATATATATATATATATATATATATATATATATATATATATATATATATATATATATATATATATATATATATATATATATATATATATATATATATATATATATACGAATCATTTATGAAAATATATTACTCACGAATTTTCACTGAGATTCATAATGTTTGATGTATCTCTTACAAAGTTTATTTGAACTCTCTCTGGAATGCAATCATCTTCAGCACAATAAAACACTATCCATTTTAGTCACTTGTGAATTTTTTAGTTTGCAGTTTGAACTTTTTTAAAACAAATTTGACGTTTGTATAAAAGAATGCAAAGTGCTGCCAAGTTTTAACATATAGAAACTGCCATTACTTAAAATTTCCCTTAAAATTGCAAACACAACTCTACAGGCCTTTCGAACGTAATACATAATACCATTTTCCTTTCGATTCGGAAATTCATTTCGAAAGCCTTTTCGATTCGAATAGAAATACATAATAACCCCCCTGATATTACCATGTTTAGAATCTTAGAATATTAAGTAATAAACAAACAAAAAGTCTCATTGCAGATTTCAGGGGGAATACAAGTAAAATTCTAGTTGAAATTTAAATATATGGAAAACGAACAATACCAATGGCACTGGGAAAACATTTTATAACAAATCCGCAACAAGCTAAACACATAATAATTATTTTAAAATTTAGTTAATATCTATTTAATATTTTATTGCCTGTTGTTGGCTTAGCAAGTAAGCAACAGTTTCAGTGTACTATTTTAATGATCGTATAATTTATGTATTTTTTTCAAAGGTTTGAGAGTAAACAAGACTGCTTTTGAATATGTCTTATAAACAATAATACTCAATTTGAAAAGTTGGTAGCTACGTAAACATTCTTAGGTCATACCTACTAGATGTTTTCAGCGATTTTAACATTGGACTATCGCAACCACTGTGATCGGATATAAGCCTGCATTTCATTGACGCTAACCAAATCAAGCAAAATAAAACGACGCAAGTCGATTATAATTGTGATTGTACAAAAGCTTTCTAAAGCTATTATACTTTTATGTTTTGTTGATTACAAATAGGAAAATACGATTAAGTTCTGTTGAGTTCTGGATTCTCATATAGTATTTGTAGTCTTCGGTATACGAGCTCGAATGCTTTTAAATCATGATTTGGCTAAAGTTTAGTGATGATTTGCTTATTATTATAATTATTTCATATTATATTATATATATATATATATATATATATATATATATATATATATATATATGTATATGTATATATATATATATATATATATATATATATATATATGTATATGTATATATATATATATATATATATATATATATATATATATATATATATATATATATATATATATATATATATATGTATATGTATATATATATATATATATATATATATATATGTATATGTATATATATATATATATATATATATATATATATATATATATATATATATATATATATATATATATATATATATATATATAAATGTATATATATATATATATATATATATATATATATATATATATATATATATATATATATATATATATATGTATGTATATATATAAATGCATATATATATATATATATATATATATATATATATATATATATATATATATATATATATATATATAAATGTATATATATATATATATATATATATATATATATATATATATATATATATATATATATATATATATATATATATATATATATATATATATATATATATATATACTAGCGGACCAGGCGAGCTTCGCCTCGCCCCAATTTTAAGCCTTCAGACAAACTTTCTATTTTTTATTTTGAAAAGCCATTAAGGAATAATTTCAAACAAAATTTCATACAAAAACTCGATTTTCGATTTTTCCGACTTTTCCGGAGGGATTTTCCAAAATTTTCTTCCATAAAAACCTTCTCCTCGAACATACGAACAACTGACAAAAAGTTTTACAGAAATCGGCCAAGCCGTTCTCATTTTATGAATTATTGGATTTTGCCACGCCCTCCGCCGAAAAATCGAAAATAAAAAATTCACAGTGTCACCCGCCCGAGTATTCTGAAGGTTCCCTGAAAATTTTGTCAAAATCGGCCCAGCCGTTTTGGATCCATTACGTTACATACATACATACATAAATACATACACACATCCTATTTTATATATATAGAAGATATATATATATATATATATATATATATATATATATATATATATATATATATATATATATATATATATATATATATATATGTATATACATATACATATATATTTATACTAGCTGACCCGGCAAACGTTGCTTTGCCCTCAAATTTTATTTTTATTGGAAAGGTTTCATGCCAATCGGTCTATTATAATAAGAAAGGCCACCAGTTCCATTTTAGAAAAGGGGCGTGGCATTGCCTACTTGCACCAAAGATGTATAGTATCCAGCTGACACGGGAGACGGTATCGTGCATAATAATTCAAGCGATTAGGATATTAACCAAAGTATGAAATGAAAGACAAATAATGAAAAAATTTCATTTTCTTTATTTTAAAATAACATTAATTTTTCTAATTTTATCATATTGCCATTTTATGGACAATATTTTTAGTTAACTCCTGCGGAGTATAAATGAATAAACTTGATGGTTTTCCCACGCGAGAACACGCCACATATAATTGGCCCTGTGAAAAGACCGGATTTTCTAGATCTAACCCACAAATCGATATAGTTTGTCTTTGTGACTTATTAATAATCATAGCAAATGTCAAGCGAATTGGAAATTGCAGACGTCTGAATGGAATGGGTGATTCTGAGGGGATCATTGGTATTCGTGGCAGAAGAACAACTTTACTTTCAAATTTGCCGTTAAAAATTGTAGCTTCAAGAACATTGGCCATTATTTTTTTATGACTAATCTTGTAGCGTTGCACAACTTAGGTGCATTGAAATTCCGAAGCAAAATGATGGGCGCGCCAATTTTTAATCGCAAGTTATGCGGTGGCATTCCTGGTAAATCCAGCGAATTCAAAAATTCAACAGGACAGTTGACTGCTTCATCAGGATCGGTAACAGTGTCGATCGATTTGAACAATATCTCATTGCCGGGCAATGATTGTTGTATTTTGAAGTTAATAGCGTCACCATCGATATTTTTTGGAGCTAAAATAGCTTGTTCACGAAGCCAGTCATGACTATTGTAATTAGCTTGCAAATCTGGAAATATGCTTTCAATCAATATATATATATATATATATATATATATATATATATATATATATATATATATATATATATATAATTCGTGCAGGTCGTGCATGTGCTGTCTCTTCCGTTATCCTTATTCCTTGGTGTAGGTGCAATGCCGAATTCTAAGTTACCAGTCAATCTCAGCTCCGTCCCAAAGACAATTTTCGCTGGTGTTCTAAATGTTGAATTATGCACAGCCGACCTATATGTCAATAGGAATTTTTGAATGTGCTCATCCCAGTCCCTCTGATGATCGCTCACTACTTTCCGTAGGTACTCCTCTAATGTGCGGTTAAATCTTTCAAACATACCATCAAATTTCGGACGAAGCGGCGTTGTCCTAATTTTTCTTTTGCCATACAGCTCGCACATTTTCTTGATATGGTAGACGCAAAGTTTCTACCTTGATCGGAGTGCAACTCCAACGGAACACCATATCGGCACACCCAGCTATTGACAAAACTATTTACCACAGTTTGAGCTTCCTGGTTTGATATGGGGTATAATTCGGGCCATTTGCTGAGATAATTCATCACCTCAAGGACGTAACGATTACCGGCAGAACTGACGGGAAAAGGGCCTGCTATAATCATAGCTATTCGCTCAAAGGGCGTACTTAAATTGTACTGCTGCAGGTGCGCTCGAGTTCTCCGTACTGGACCCTTAGCCGCTATACATTCCTTACAGTTCGCTATTCAGTCAGCTACTGATTGTTGCGCTCCAACCCAATAAAAACGTTGCCTCACTTTTTCCACTGTTTTGTTAACTCCAAACTTGCGCCCGGTAAACCTTAGCAAGTGGGCTCTCAGCCGTTATTTCATTGCTTGCAGGCCTTAGCAACCATTTTTCCCGAGCACCTAGTGAATTTTCTGCGCCGCGGCCAATCTTCATGAGAGTTTATTTGCGTTTCTGTTCCGCCTTAACACGGTCGTCTCGAGAGGGCATCTGCGTTGCGTTTTGCCCCTCTTCTATGCTTGATGCTAAAATCATAGCTCTGCAGCCGTTGAATACATCGCGCCAAGTGCCCCGACGGGTTTTTGAACTGCAACAGCCACCTAAGCGCAGAATGATAAGTCCGCAACGTTAAATTTTGTCCATACAGGTACTTGCGATAATGCTTTATGCATTCTAACACCGCCAGAAGCCCACGACGTGTCACGCAGTAATTTCTATTAGGCTTTGAAAGTATTCGGCTATAATAGCTTATTACTTCTTCGACTCCATCGCCCACCTAGGAGAGCACTCCTCCTATACCGAAGCCACTTGCGTCCGTATCTAGCACAAATCTTCTGTGGTGCTTATTTGTTTGTGTGGAAGCTGGCAGGATCGCCATGTGGTGGATTAGCATTCGAGGGTTGCCCTATGATAATATGCCCTATAGTCCTTGGTTATATTTATACAGCTGCCAAGGAGAACAGCTTAACACTAGGCGTTCAAAGGAACTGCCAAAAAGTTGAGATTTTAAATTTAAAACAAGGCTGTTAAAGCCGATATGTGTTCTATTCTCTAAAATCTGTTTTATTAAAATTTTGTTCTGCTTATATACTACTTATGAAAATAAATCTTAGCCTTTCTAACTTATTCTAGCTTATTACAATTGTCTTTCATTTCACTTGTCATTATTGAGGATCATCTTACACATTTCTCTTGACCAATCATGTAGTTGTTTCTAAAATAAAAACTCAATTGCAATTGAAAGTGAAAGTGTGTCACTCAAATATCTGCTAACGCTGCACATGTGTTATTGATTCTTAATTGTTTAGGTTAGGTTAGGTTAGGTTAGGTTGATTGGAGGGGTATGTCAGCCCATGTCACACGACATACACCTAAGCCAGTGAAGGCTTGTTGTGCGCTCCTTTGAATTTAACCATAACATATTGACCCAAAGGCCTAGAGAAACTCCGTGTCACTCACAAAGTTCCTTAGTTTCCTCCAGCATATTCCCCGTAATCGGCTTTTGTCCGGTAAGATGTCACCCCCAAGATATCGGGATCTTATTTGTGAGAAG
Source organism: Germaria angustata (assembly GCA_963681545.1). Classification (NCBI taxonomy): domain Eukaryota; kingdom Metazoa; phylum Arthropoda; class Insecta; order Diptera; family Tachinidae; genus Germaria; species Germaria angustata. The sequence goes on along the minus strand of OY813002.1, from coordinate 45,052,737 downwards.
GCGGGGCATTGGCACAAATAGTGTTCCAATGTTTCGCTCTCCTGCCCACATGCTCTACATTCATCTCCTTCCGCTATTCCGACGCGTTTAAGATGTGCCAGTAGTTGAGAGTGCCCTGTGACAACTCCCATTATTCTACTTAGTTCGAGCTTACTAAGTTTTAGCAGCTCCCTCGTTCTTCTCTCGTCTGGATCTCCCCATAGAATTTTTGTATTGATTCCCATGGTTCCGTTATTCCAGAGAGTTGAATGGGCCCTATGTGCCCAAGTTTTTAGCTCGGATTTAACTGCATCGAAAGGTTTCGCGCATTCCAAGCTTATATTACCTAACTCTATTGCCCTAGAAGCAAGTGAGTTTGCCCTCTCATTTCCAGTTATCCCCGCGTGCCCTGGCACCCATATGATGCGCACTTCACCATGTGTCGAGTAACTGTTAATAACGTTTTTGCAATCCCAAACTGTACGTGATTTAGTGCGTTCCTTTGAGATTACTCTAATGGCCATCTGACTATCTGTGAATATATTCACAAGTCCTGACCTCCCCATTACGTTGAGTTCCCTGATACACTCCGTTATCGCCCGAACTTCCGCCTGCAAAACTGTGCAATAGTCCGGTAGGCGGAAAAACAGTTCTGTAGTGTTTTCTATATAAACACCAAGTCCCGTTTTTCCTCTCGACCTTGATCCATCCGTGTAACAATGAAGCCCCATGGGGATCTGGTTCCAAGGGTCGGTCAACCAGGAATGGATGTCGGGGATCAATGTTCCGCAGTTGGCCTCTAGTCTAGTCTCCGGTATGCGGTCATTTGCAACATTATCCGGTATGGACTCTCCTATGGCCGTGAAGTTTCGTTGATGATGCGCTTCGTGTTCCTGATCGATCCACTCACCCATCACTTTTAGTCGTTTTGCTGCAAGAGCCGCTTCGTATTTTATACGAATTTCGTTTGGCTGGATAGATAATATTGTTTCCATCGCCCCTGTTGATGTCGTTCGGAAGGCCCCACTTATACCAAGACAGCAGGTTCTCTGAACTTTCAGTATTGTTTTGGTGTTGCATTTATATTCCATCAACGTCCACCACACTATAGAAGCATAGGTCATAATCGGCCTGATAACGCTACTATAAAGCCAGTGTGTCATTTCTGGATTCAGCCCCCATCTTGCGCCTATGGCCCGTTTACAGATTGACCAACATATATGAGCCTTTTTGACTCTTTCGTTTATGTGGTCTTTCCATTTTAATTTCCGATCGAGAATGACTCCTAGATACTTCACCCTGTCGGAAATATTTATTGTCCTTTCAAGAAAGCGCGGCTCATCATATGGAGCTATCTTCGTCTTTCTTGTAAATAGGCCAATTTCAGTTTTTTCTGGGTTAACGTTCAACCCTCTTGGTTGAGCCCACTTGTGTGCCAGGGTTAATGCCTCCTCGGCCTTCCTGCACAAATGATTTGGATCCCTTCCCTTCAGAAGTATCATGACGTCATCTGCATAGCAAACTGTTTCGAATCCCTCATCGGTCAGAGTCCTAATAAGGGTATATATTGTTGTGGTCCATAGAAGGGGTGATAAAATCCCCCCTTGTGGAGTTCCACATTGCACCCTCTTTCTTATACTTACATTGTGCGCCTCACAATTAATCCATCTGTTCCTTAGCATACTGCCAATCCAGTCGCGTATCGCCCGGTTGACATTAAACTGGTCCAGGGAATGGATAAGTGTGTTGGTATACACGTTGTTAAAAGCCCCCTCAATGTCAATGCAAACCGCGAGAGTGTACATCTTTTCATTAAGAGACCTTTCTATAAAGTACACCACATTATGCAATGCAGTGTCCACTGATCTACCTTTGACGTATGCGTGTTGCTTGAACCTCAGCATATGGCCTGCGATCCTGCCTTTAACCATGTCGTCGATTATCCTCTCCATGGTTTTCAGCAAGAAGGAAGTTAGGCTTATTGATCTATAAGCCTTTGGTGAAGAATAATTTGGCTTGCCAGGTTTAAGGATAAACACTACCCTCGCTTCCTGCCAGCCTACTGGAATATATGCGTGTGTTAGGCATGCATTATAAATTCCTGCAAGAGGTGTCGAAACTAAATTCATCCCTTTCTGCAGGAGCGCCGGAAAGATACCATCCGGACCCGCAGCCTTAAACGGAGAGAAGTTTTTTATCGCTTCCATAACCATCCTATCGCTGATAATAGGCACCTCATGTTCACCACTTCTCCCATCGTCCAGCATAGCCGAAAGTTCGGCCGGGCTGCATGGAAAATGTGTATCCATGAGGAGTTTAATGGTTTCCTCCACATTTTCAATTGTCTTGCCCATTTCATCCACTAATGATTCAGCCTGGATGTGGGCTTTTGGCAAAAAATTTTTAATTTTAGTAACATCGCTTACACTGTCCACCTGTTCACAGAAAAGCCTCCAGGATGTACGTTTAGCAGTTCTTATTCTCTTGTTGTAAATTCGGAGTTTATCACAATAATCCTCTCAATATACTGGTAATCTTTTACGTTTCGCTCTATTATAGAGTCGGCGGACTTCCCTCCCCATTGCCCGAATCTCCCCTGTCATCCAGGGTTTCTCGTACGGGGATTTTCTTTCCCGAAGTGGGCAACTCTCTTCAAACGACTCAACTAAAGCGTCCGTAATGATTTTGACTTTACTGTCTATGTCCTCTCTTTCTAGGCGATTGAAAGAAACCTGCCCTAAATGAGAATCAAGTGACCTTTCGAATTTTGCCCAATCAGTTCTAGCCCTGTTTCGAAAGGTTATAGGTTCTGGCGGTTGCCTTGCAATTTTAAACATAATATAACGATGATCTGAGAATGAGTGCTCGTTCAGAACCCTCCATTCAGCAATTTCATCGATTACGTTTTCAGAACATATGGTTACATCTAATACCGCCGCTCTAATTCTATTAATAAAGGTAGGCGTATTACCAGTATTAACAGTTAATAGATCGTTAGTATTCAGAAATTCTAAAAGAGCCTGTCCCCTTTTATTAATGTTAGTACTACCCCATGCAATATGATGCGAATTAGTATCGCATCCGATTAGTACTTTCCTACCTTTTGTTCTGCAATCTTCAACCAAGTGTTGTAATTCCGACGTTGGTGGTAGTGTCGGTGCATCATACGGCAAGTATACTGATGCTAGGCATATGTTTCCATTTCCCTGCTTCAGTACTGTTGCGTCTGCTGTTGACAACTCTGTGGATAAAAGAAAGCATAAATTTTTGTGACTAAGAATACAGGTCCTCGGACGATTCCCTGTTTTACCATAAAATAATTGGTAGTTTACATGGTTTAATCCATTAACCCTGTTTTTTGTCGTCCAGGGTTCTTGTATTAATGCCACATGTATCTTACCTTTGTTAATTTTCTCCATCAAAGCGTGAGTTGCCGTCTCGTTCCGGTGGAGGTTAATTTGGATGACCTCCCACATCATCCTTCTAATAGGCGGCCCTCTTGGGAGTTGGTGATTTTGTGCTCCAACTCCTCCTTGGCCGTCTGGACCTCCGAGACACCCGCCTGATTTTGGCTAGATGCAGCCTGTGCCGTGCTTGTCCTATCGTTGGTGGGGGTTGTTTTCCCCTGGCTGCCGATACAGGACTTGCCTATTTTCAAATAGACGGCTTTTGAAACAAAGAACACCTTCCCTTCAGATTTGGAAAGGCTGAAAATAGATCCTTGGTCGATGCCCACCACAAAAAGAGTTCCATTTTGGTCCTCCTCTCAGTGGAACACTTCCCATTTCTCTACCGCCAGTTCTTTGTTTTGTTTACCAATAACCTCCAAAACACGGTCGGATGTGAATTTGCATCCCCATCCTTTGATGTAGAAGGTTGCCTTGGTTAGAGTTGGTATATTTCTCCCTTCCACCAGTTCCAGCTTACAGCCTTCCCATGGCGGAGGGATTCCTTCTACCAACTCCTTTAGGGTAGCTGCGCAGGTCTCCGATGCTAGTCTTAGCAACAGCACGCCCCTTTGAAACTCGCAGCTGTTTATTTTTATTGGAGATCCGTTATCGGTTGCCATAACGTATTCCAATATCGCGTTATTTACCAGATCCTCAACCACTTGCTGTTGATTTTCTGGTATTTTGCCAGTCGGACGTAAGGTGTCAATGACCGCGTAGCGGAGATTGTCCCTATATAGCCTCCTGGCTACTTTAGCGTAAGATGGCGGCTCTTTTTCCTTACTTACGTCTAGCTTCCTCTTACGCGTGAAGAGATTCCGCTTTTTGGCGTTCTCTGCTTCCGCGGAAGATTTCGCCGACGTGCCCGCCTTCTCAGTAAGTGCTGCACCTTTGACCCCCTTACTAGAAGGATTCTTCATAGAGACTCCTTTAAGAAGGGAGACGCCCGGTTTTGGCGACTTACTTGTCGACGAGGAGCACCTTTTTTTATGCTTCGGCTCCGCAATGTTCTGCTCTTGTGGAGATCGGATTCTCTTACCAGTCTCTACCGAGGTGGAGAAAGTCTCCGATGCTCCCTTTAGGGCATCTTGCGTATTTTTAGCTGCTGCCTGGTTCTTCTTGGCAAGTTTTCGCCTTTGAGCCCCAGATAGCCGCCTTTTTCCAGTATTTAGGCTCGCGATTTTGTCGCTCACCTCATCCACCAGTCTGTCTAGATTCTGCGAAGCATCTCTAGCTCACTGGTTTACGTTATGAGAGTCAGAGTTGGTGTTCCCACCTGTCACTGAAGGCTGGGTTGACTTTAAGTCCCCCCCGGGTATTACCACCTCTTCCTCTCTTTTTGGTGTCGCTGTCCTTGTCCGATTTTCTGTTCCGTTGTCCGTTTGTATGTCCATTGTCGTCAGCGTTATTTTTTCGTTTTTGTGTTTGTGATTATTGTTATTATTTTTATTCATTTTGGTCCCACGAGTGTGGGGGAAAGGAATCTCCTCCACGTCATAGCCCCCGGTAACGTGGAGGGGGCGTAGTCTATTTGCTGAGGTGCCCAGGTATCAGCAAAGCTCCGTTTAAATACAGTCTCATGCCCCCGACTGCAAAGAGAACAGATAGGCACGGGTCGCGTAACGCCTCTGTTTGGGGGTGGATAACTTTTAGTACGCAGGCTTTTATGCCCACCGCCTTCTTCAGTTAAACTATGAATCCTATAGAGGACCCTCGTTCGGCTTCAGAAGAGGTGTGCAATTCAGCCCACACTTAAGCCCTCACACCACGACAAGGTAGTTATCCCAGCAAGGGTTCTTAATTGTTTAGTTTTACTTATTCTTTGTGTTTATTGTGTGCATTGTAGACATGTGTGACACAAACGGTTATGCCAGAGCTGGTGCCGTACACAATAACTCCTTCAACTTCTTAAATGTTCGTTCCTGCAAGTCTACCCATTGGTGTGATCGCGACTTTTTGGTCAGCTCGTCCAGACTGCTGGCAAAATTTGCCACAAGTCATCTATAAAATGTGCAAAGTCCCAGAGAACTGCGCAATTCGTAGAGATTTCGTGGATGTGGCCAGTCCTTTACGGCTTTTATTTTATCTTCGTCCGTCGAAATACCATCTGCAGTTACACGATGTCCCAAATATTTCACCTCTCTCTGGAACAATGCACACTTCTTCGCGCCAAGAGTAAGCCCAGCCGACGATATCCGGTTAAGAACTTCCGCCAAATTTTTCAAGTGCTCGTCAAAAGTTTTATCCATTACGATTACATCGTCAAGGTAGACTAAACACGTCCTCCAGTGAAGTCCCTTTAATACCTGTTCAATCAGATGCTCAAATGTAGCTGGAGCATTGCAGAGTCCAAATGGCATAACTCTAAACTGCCATAAACCATCACCCGCACTAAAGGCAGTCTTCTCCTTGTCCTTATGAGCAATTTCCACTTGCCAATAACCACTTTGCAAGTCCAATGTAGAGAACAACTTTGATCCAGCCAGCATGTCTAGGGTATCGTCAATCCTGGGTAGTGAATAACTATCCTTTTTTGCAACATCGTGCAAAGTGGTACACTTCTAGGCGCCTGCTTTATGGCCCTCGCTTCGCCAGTATTAATCTCATACCTCGCAATGGCCGTTCTTCGTTGGCTCTTATTATTTATGGCGAAAGCAAAGGCGTATTATCGTAATTTCTCGACATGTTGTTCAAAGGTTTCGCGTTCTTTGGGTGACAACCTAGTAGATTTCGACTTGGACTCACAATTTATGATTACCTTGCTGGAGTAAAGCTGCCTATATGGAATTTTGGACTCACGACCTTCTCATTGGTTGATAAATTTAGAACTCTGACTGGAGTTTTCCTGTTTGCACGCACTTCCACGAGAGTTTTTGCTGTAATTAAATCGTTCTTTATTTCTTCTGATTCTACTACCCACAATCGGTTGTCCGCACAATCCCCCTCTAATCGAGCCCATATCAGCGCTTCACACCGTGGTGAATTCGCTGATTCTCCTCAGCAACCAGTTTTATCACCTGGGAGTTATTCCCATAGCCAACGTCTAGCTGTATTTAGACATTATGCCAAGTTAGGATTTGTTGACACATGTGCAGGTTTATACCGTGTGTTATTATGAAGTCTGCACCAATGATCACCTCCTCAACAATATCGGCAACAATGAACACATGCCTGACGTTGATGTTAGCTATACACACCTTTGCCCCTGATTTACCATAGGCGGTAACGGCCTCCCAAGTAGCTGTACGCAGACTCACGTTATGTAGCGCTGTATCTATGGTTAAGGTTTGGTTTTTCCCATTGATGTATCCACAGACAGTTATGTTGCTGTTTTTCTGCTGCATTACTGATATGGAGATTGTGAGGCCCTCGCTTGTGGGAGCCAGCTTTTGCCCTTAGAGCTGACTCGTTTTAGTTTAAAGGAGATTCTAGGGACTGTTATCGCCTCTGCGGAGATACGAATCTAGTACGTTTTCTAGGGGCTTTACAGTTGCGCTGGTAGTGACCTGTCTTTTCTCAGTTAAAACATTTAACTCTTCCTTTCTTTTTTGAATTTTCGGTCTACGCTTGCAGAACTGATTCTTTTATCGCACTAACCAGTCCATCTCCTGTCTCATTAACCACTTTCAGCTCCCGTATTTTGTGTACCTGTGGCCTTGAAATTACCCTGGCTGTCTCTTGGGTCAACGCAAATGAGACGGTTTCAGCGAGTGATGCCTTTTGTGTTGCGCACACAGCGAATTCCGTTCACAGATGCCTCCGTTTTAAAGTGATCTAAAAATGAGTGTCAATCACCGGGATAGCCGAGCTGCACCAAACGCTCAATTTTCATTGCGTAGTCCTGTACAGTCTCGTTGGGTCTCTGTGCTCTGCCTCTCGCCGCCATAATGTCCTCATAGTTGTTTATTGATATAGCGGGCACAGTTTCCAGGACTTGTGCAGCAGCGCCTTTTAATGCCAAGATTAACTCACTGCATTTTTCCTCCGCGACCCATGCATTTCTGTTGGCTACAGTTTCAAACTGAAACTGAATATGTTGAAAGGCGTGCTGCCATCAAAGGTGGGCGCTCTCCTGCAGTTGAAGATTACGTACCCTTGTTTCCAGGCTATGTAGCTTCTGATCGACACCATTCTCCAGCATATCAAACTTCTCATGAACATCTTTTTTAGCACATCGAATTTTTTATTGACGCCGTGAACTTCTCTATCTAAGTCTTTCCATTTATCCTCAATGATGTTAATCCTCACATTCACAGCCTCATAGATATCCACAAGCTTCTTATTTGTTGTTTTCAGCATCTCTTTTATACCACCAGAGCTTTCTTCCATTTTCTGGAACATCATTTAATTATTGGCATTAACGCTTTGTTTGACCTCCTTTACAGACTGCATCATAGTTTCATTATTGGCCTTAGAGCTTTCTTTTATTTTCTGGACCGACTGCATATTCACGGCAGACATAGAGTTTAAGTCCATGTTGCTTGTAGCTGAACGTGTACTCATCTCCAGTTCTTATTTTTCTTTGAACTCATGGGTATTAATGTCCTGGCCAAGCCGAATAAACTTCCCCGCTAGCTTCTTCTGTACTTAATAGTTACTAATTTATTGTATTAAATACCACTGTACTTTACTCAAAAGCACTTAGCCACTTTTTATACATAAGACACTTTACACTGCGACGGTTTAAATCCAACTCCTACTACTCAATGTTGATGTGTGCAGCTTATATACTCTTAATGATAATTTCTCGAACAATCATGATGTTTGTAGAAGCTGAACACATCATTGCACACTTAAATTAAACATGAACGCCAGTCAAACTCACATACACACATTCACGCTCCAATCAGACGTACACAATGTACAAATGCCGACAGACAATAACAACAATAACTATGAGCTTATCCGTTGTTTCAATCACTTAGCACCTGTGCGTATTTAACATGTATGTTTGTGTGCATTCACACCAACGTCGCTTTGCTAATCGAGAAGTATCTATGTATGCATGTACGTATAGCTGTTATGTGTTCATTTATAATGAATAATAAAAGCACATAAGAATAACAACAATTCAGTATTTTCTACAATAATTACAATGGGAGTGTTATATATGTATATATATATATATATATATATATATATATATATATATATATATATATATATATATATATATATATATATATATATATATATATATATATATATATACTATCTGACCCGGCAAACGTTGCTTTGCCTTCAAATTTTATTTTTATTGGAAAGGTTTCATGCCAATCGGTCTATTATAATAAGAAAGGCCACCAGTTCCATTTTTGAAAAGGGGCGTAGCATTGCCTACTTCCACCAAAGATGTATAGTATCCAGCTGACACGGTAGACGTTGTCTTGCATAATATTTCAAGCGATTAGGATATTAACCAAAGTATGAAATGAAAGACAAACGAATTAAAGCAGATTGAGAACGAATTTGTGAGATCGCAAAGATGAAAAGTAAACAAATAAGCTCGATGCCCACCGCGACTGTTTTAACGGTGGCAGTAATCGAGTCCATGTTACTTTGGGCCTCTCACCGTCAATCGCCAATGCACACAGAGGCAGTTGGCGGCTGGCGACGAATTTATGGCGTGTGTGTATTTTTGAAGTAAACAACGCTCAATATTTACGTAAATGCGATACCATATAATATCAAAACACAGCGCACAAAAAAATTAAATGCATTGAATGAATGAATACACAAAAACTCTTTAAAGTCGATCCAGTCGTGTAGTTGCAGTGTAGTTGAATAACCTTGATACCGATTGCAGCGCCATCTGCCGGGCTGGTTTGTGAATGTAAACCATCCAAGGTGGCACCCAAACGCATGCAAAAAATTTATTCAGTGACATACACACGAACAGTAGAATTATATACATACATAAAGAAGATTTGTATGGGAGGTACCACGCGTCTTTATCAAATCCCGCCTAAATTTGCAGCAGAACTTAAAATATGTTCACTCAAACGAAATTCCAAATTGTTTAAATACCGTTATCAGGAGTAGAAATAATAGATTTTTAATTAGTGGTTTGTGTGGGAGGTACCACGCACCTTTGTACAATCCCGCCCATATTTGCAGCAGCACTTAAAAAATACACACCAAACCTACGTACTAAATTTTGTTTAAATACCGTTATCAGGAGCAGAAATAATAGATTTTTAATTTGTGGTTGGTATGGGAGGTACCACGCCCCTTTGTCCAATTGGACCGAATTGTAAATCTAAACCACCGGGGGCGCCACCCAAACGCATACAAAAAAATTCATGCAAATCGGTCCAGCCGTTTAGGAGGGGTTCAGTCACAACACACGTACAGTAGAATTATATATAAAGATATATATATATATATATATATATATATATATATATATATATATATATATATTGTTACGTTTTTACCTTTTTAAAAAAACGTTTTCCGTGGGTTCTTTGATTGCAAAGAAATTAAACGCACGCTTCTTTGATTTTTAGTACTTAACAGCTACTACTTTATTTACTTAATACTACTGTACTATGCTCAAAAGCAATAGTAACCACTTAATACGCTTCACACGATCACGATAAAGTCTAACAACTCACTAATCACAGACTCAACACTGTCTGTCTACTCAACTCTGACTCTCACTGAGTTTAACTTTAACTGACTCTTTACTGACTGACTCTGCTGACGTTGATGCGCCAGCTTTTATACTCTTAATGATCATTTCTAGAATAATCATCTTGTTTGTTTGTTAAAGTTGTTTACATTATCGTACACTCAAATTAAACGTAAACACAAGCCATACACACATACACACATACACGTACCCAATATTTAAATGCCGACAGACAACAACAACAGCAATAATCATGATCTTATTTGTTGTCGCTTTGCTAGTAAACAAGTAACTATGTATGCACGTATGTATAGCTGTTATGTGTTCATTTAAAATGAGTAAGCAAAAAGCAAATAATACTAACAACAACAATGTAATGAATAAGAAATAGTAAACAATTCAGTACATAACAATTCAGCAAATAATAAACAACTAAGTAATAAGAATCAATAATTTAATAATTAAGAATAACAACAATGCGGTATATTCTAGAGCAATTACAATAGGACTATTCACTCCAAATTCGTAACACTGCCGCCCGCTTAAGCCTGTTCGTCCCGAACAGGCACATAACCACTGCTTCCATATTTTGCGAGTCGCTCTAAGTGTACTACCTTCATTTTAGATCGGGGGCTATGGTTCTTCTGTATCCCATACACAACATCGTTCAATCTCTTTGTAGGCGTGCATGGTCCATCCCACTGTGTTCGTAGTTTGGGAGACAGCCCTTTCTTCCTCTGTGAATTAAACAGTAGGACCACTTGTCCCTCGCGGAATCCATCAGAATCCGCAACTCCATCGCACCTGGCTTTCATTTTCTTTCTCTTCCTCTTCCTTGGAATCAGGTTTCTTGATCTTTTTCGCCTTCTTTTTCCCAGCCTTTCCTCCATTCTTGCTGCTAGCGTTTGCTGTACTACCGCCATTGGCTTCAAATTCTTCGACAGCATCCTCATAATCTTCCTTGGCTTTTGCGGCTTCAGCTCCATTCTGTGGATCTGCCCTCTATGCTCTCCACCACCCTTACGCTGCAGAGCCGCGATTCTTGCCAACACCGTTCGCTGTACTGCCACCATTGGCTTCAAATTCTTTGACTGCATTCTCGTAATCTTTCTCGGCTTTTGCGGCTTTAGCTCCATTCTGTGGATCTGCCCCTTATGCTCTCCACCATACCTGCCTTGCAGAGTCGCGATTCTTGCCACGACCGTTCGCTGTACTGCCGCCATTGGCTTCAAATTCTTTGACTGCATTCTCGTAATCTTCCTAGGCTTCTGCGGCTTTATCTCCATTCTGTGGATCTGTCCCTTATGCTCTCCACCATACCTGCCTTGCAGAGCCGCGATTCTTGCCACCACCGTTCGCTGTACTGTCGCCTTTGGCTTCCAATTCTTTGGCGACATCCTCATGGCCTTCCTTGCCTTTTGCGGCTTTAGCTCCATTCTGTGGATCTGCCCCTTATGCTCTCCACCAGACTTACGTTGCATAGCCGCCATAATGTCCTCATCCTGGTTCCTTGCTGTAGCGGCAACAGTTTCCAGGACTTGTGCATCAGAGCCTTTTAATGCCTGGATTAACTCAGTGCATTTCTCCTCCTGCGATTGTAGCTTCTGATCTACACCATTCTCCAGCATATCAAGCTCCTCATGAACATCTTCTTCTGGCACATTGACGCTAGAAACTTCTCTCACCATGTCAGTCGATTTATCTTTAGTGATGTTAATCCTCACATTCACGGACTCATAGATATCCTCCAGCCTTTTATTTGTTGCTTCCAGCATCTTAGCGTTTTCCTCCATTTTCTGCATCATCCTTTCATTATTGGCCTTAGAACTTTCTTCAATTTTCTGCATCACCATTTCATTATTGTCCTTAACGCTTTGTTTGACCTCGTTGATAGACTGCATCATCACTGCCAACATAGAGTTTATGTCCATGTTGCTTGTAGCTGAACGTGTACATATCTCCAGTTCTTCCTTCGCTTCGAACGCATGGGTCTTGATGTCCAGGCCAAGCCGAACAAACTCCTCCGATAGCCTCTTCTGCAGCTCTACTTTAGTACCAGCTGTGGACAGGCCCAGTTTAGTCAACTCCTTCTTTAGCTGTTCCTCCTTTAGCTCGTCGAACTTCATTTTGCAATCCCACTTCTGACACCAATTGTTACGTTTTTACCTTTTTAAAAAAACGTTTTCCGTGGGTTCTTTGATTGCAAAGAAATTAAACGCACGCTTCTTTGATTTTTAGTACTTAACAGCTACTACTTTATTTACTTAATACTACTGTACTATGCTCAAAAGCAATAGTAACCACTTAATACGCTTCACACGATCACGATAAAGTCTAACAACTCACTAATCACAGACTCAACACTGTCTGTCTACTCAACTCTGACTCTCACTGAGTTTAACTTTAACTGACTCTTTACTGACTGACTCTGCTGACTTTGATGCGCCAGCTTTTATACTCTTAATGATCATTTCTAGAATAATCATCATGTTTGTTTGTTAAAGTTGTTTACATTATCGTACACTCAAATTAAACGTAAACACAAGCCATACACACATACACACATACACGTACCCAATATTTAAATGCCGACAGACAACAACAACAGCAATAATCATGATCTTATTTGTTGTCGCTTTGCTAGTAAACAAGTAACTATGTATGCACGTATGTATAGCTGTTATGTGTTCATTTAAAATGAGTAAGCAAAAAGCAAATAAGACTAACAACAACAATGTAATGAATAAGAAATAGTAAACAATTCAGTACATAACAATTCAGCAAATAATAAACAACTAAGTAATAAGAATCAATAATTCAATAATTAAGAATAACAACAATGCGGTATATTCTAGAGCAATTACAATAGGACTATTCACTCCAAATTCGTAACAATATATATATATATATATATATATATATATATATATATATATATATATATATATATATATATATATATACATATATACTTATATATACTTATATATATATATATATATATATATATATATATATATATATATATACTTATATATATATATATATATATATATATATATATATATATAGTATATATATATATATATATATATATATATATATATATATATATATAGTATATATATAGATATATATATATATATATATATATATATATATATATATATATATATATACATATATATACTTATATATATATATATATATATATATATATATATCTATATATATATACTTATATATATATATATATATATATATATATATAAATATATATATATATATATATATATATATATATATATATATATATATATATATATATATGTATATATATATATATATATATATATATAAATATATATATATATATATATATATATATATATATATATATATATATATATATATATATATATATATATATATATATATATATATATATATAATTATCACTATTTTTTCGACCTTTTTAATGTATCTTTATTTTATTAACGAGCTCTGGGTCTGTTTATTCGAAGTGCCTGTGGCCGTCTTCTTAAAGAAAAAATTAAACAAACAAATTTTTTCTGAAGAAGAAGCCCAAAGAGGGGTGGCTCACCGTTTGTCGTATCAATCACACGTGCTTATTATTTCGGTAGAAGAAAAAAAAACAAGAAAAAACGAAAGCAAAAGAAAAGATAATTATTTTCTTCATACTTCCAGGTTTAAAACTCCCAAGCATTCTTCTGATAATAGCAACAGGTATCAAGTTCTTTCTGATATGGAGGATGAAACTAGCTTGGAACGCATAAGAATTCCACCAATTATTGTGGACAACTGTCACAGTTTCTCCGACGTCATAAAGCTATTGAACTCTACTGCCAAATTCAAGGAATGTCTATAGGGACAAAAGTTATGCGTTATTCGTTATTTTCATGGAATTGTTGTTCACTGGAAAAACCCGAAACGTAATATTATTATCACGACTCGTCAAATTGTTTCAGATAAGCGGCATGTCTTGGTTGCGGCGGTTCGCACGACTACTCTGTTTGTCAAGGAAATAAAACCTCAATTGACGGCTCCGCTATACACAAATGCTTTAATTGCATTAAAAACAAACTAAAAAATGTTAACCATCATGCAGATGATATAAGTTGCCCATCCCGTCGCGAATACCTAAATATTCGGCAACGAGTCTCAAGAAAACAACGGCCACGTGGATCTTTTAGAAACATAGAGCCTGAATCTTTCATTTGGCCAGCTGTAGACCAAAACCAATTTAAAAAGGCGGATAGCTCCTTCTCGACAAAGTGACTGCCTGCTTTTAAAAATACTCCTTTTTCAGAAATAGCCAATACTAGCCAGAAAGTAGAGACATACGACATATCAAATGAAAAACTTTTGGAAATATTTCTTAGCGCTATAGATGCATAGGACAAGTACGACAAAATTCGCGTATTAGGAATGATGTTGAAGCATGTCTTCTGAACAAATTATTTATAGTCTCAATGTCTTGCATTGGAATGCTCAAGGCATAACAAGTCCCTCTAAAAACAGTCAATTGGAACAAACCTTAAACCAAAAAGAGATCGATGTGGCATTAATTAATGAAATCTTTTTGAATAATACACATAAATTTAAACTACTAAATTACAAAATTCATAGACAAGATCGCTCAACTCATGGAGGTGTAGTTTTAATAGCAAAAAAAAAAAAACATTAACTCATTATGTTTCAACAAAAACATCAACAACATTAATTGAAACATTTCAATTACAATATATGTATGTGTATATATATATATATACTATATATATATATATATATATATATATATATATATATATATATATATATATTATATATATATATATATATATATATATATATATATATATATATATATATATATATATATATATATATATATATATATATATATATATATATATATATATATATATATATATATCGTCACCTAAAAGACCAAACAACCTATCAGCAAAAATTTCAAAATTGAGTTTTTTATTTAATATTATTCCCTATATCATAACGCATATGTATGCAAAATTTTTAACGCCTAATATTACAAATAACCCAGCTATTACCAAATTATAAAATACCCTATCAGCAAGTGTACAATTTTCTGAAACCAAATAACCTATCAGCACTGATGCTAACGAAGAAATCAGAGTAACTTTTTATTTGAATTTTTTCTTTTTGAGAAACAGTTACTTTTGATTTGTTGTTCTTTCTGTTTTATTACATTTTATTTATTGTTAGAAGTGAAAAGAAAACTAAAAAGTGTTAAAACGCAATAAAATGTATTCCATAAATGAAAATAATTTTAAGGCAAATATGCAAGTTCCTAAAAAAGTTAACAAAAATCGTATGATCGGTAAGGAATATGAAGATTTTTCAAAAGGCAAAATCATTTATAGAAAGGCAAGAGAACTGAAACCTGGGTGCACATCAAAACGTTGCAAAAAAACTTCAAATCGACATTGTTCTATTTTTTCGGAAAAAATACGTGAGGAAATATTTGAACATTTTTGGCAGATGTAGAAACACATAACTTTATTTAAAAATTAAAAATTTTAGGAAAAATAAAAAATTTATACTTTAGAAGGCCGTGACGTACTAAAAAAAGAAGAAAATAAATCATAAAAAATCATGATAAAATTTTAATTTTGTTGCATGGTGTAATTTAAGCAAACATTAAGCACTTTCTTGTTTAAACAAGTAAAAGAAACTAACTGTTATTATTTAATGTAAATAATATTCATGTGTTCAAAGGAATGCTATATATTCATACTAATTAGTATTGCTGATAGGTTGTTTGGTTTCAGATTTTTACAATCCCAAAAAACCTAAGTGCCATATCATAAGCTGTGTTTAGAAAAACAAAACTTTCTCAACCGATATATACTTCTGGTTTAATTTTAATCAGAATATATAATTATCGTTTAAATATTGCAAATAGTTCCAATTTTATAAAGTTTTTTTTTCTCTCCTGTAAACTTTTGAAAACTGCTGATAGGTTGTTTGGTCTTTTAGGTGACGATATATATATATATATATATATATATATATATATATATATATATATATATATATATATATATATATGTATATATATATATATATATGTATATATATATATATATATATATATATATACATACATATATATATATATATATATATATATATATATATATATATATATATATATATATATATACATATATATATATATATGTGTATACATATATATATATATATATATATATATATATATATATATATATATGTATATATATATATATATATATATATATATATATATATATATATATATATATATATATATATATATATATGTATATATATATGTATATATATATATATATATATATATATATATATATATATATATATATATATATGTATATAAATAATTATTTATATTATAATCGGTCCGTAAAATTCACCTCCGCCTATTACCCACATTATACTACATACATTCACTGATAATATTAACTTACTGGTAGATCACTATTTAGTTTTTTATTTTTGGAGATTTCAACGCTCAACACATTAGTTGGAACTGCGTCTCAAACAACACAGCTGGAAGAAAATTATATAATCATCAATTAAACTCAAATTATTATATATGTATATGCTCCTTACAACTTCACCCGTTATGGGCAACAAAATATAAATATTCAGTCATCAGTTATTGAGTTGCTACTAACGAACTCCTCGTTGCATATTTCACCAATAGAGATTCACCCAGGACTTCTTAGTTCTGATCATGTTCCCATTACCTGTCAAATTTATGGATCTGTAATACAGCGAACGAGGATGGTACCAATATACAAAAACGCCAATTTGAACGAAATTCGAATCTACGTAGACGCAGAAATTCGACGAAAAAATCTTATATCTGTAAATATAAAAGTTGACAATGTTGACAGTGCTAGAGAAAACTACCTACATCATTCAAAAAGCTTCCAAAAAAGTTTCACACAAACAAATTCAAGTCTTGCAAAGAAGATTATCTCAAACAACAATATTTCTTGTCGGGCAAAGAAATAGATATAGGCGTAAGCTGCTGAAATGCAATAACGATGCAGAAAAAATGTATTTCACATGCGTTCTAAAACAACTTAATATACTTATAAATCAGAACGTATTAAAAGATAGAAATAATAATTGGAACAAATTTTTCACAAGTTTACCAGCTGGTTCCAAAAAAGTGTGGATGGTAAAAAAGGCAATTAAAGAAAACAAATATCGAAAAATTAACAGTAGATGGCTCTGAAGTAAACGAAAGTGAAACAATTGCAAATACAATTGCTAATGAGTTTGAAAATTGCCACTTAACAACACTTAACATGATATTTGCGGTAGACAATTCTGTATCAAAACACATTCAATGGCTTAACAGTCAGCCAATACCAGATTCTGTTCTGAACTATTTAACTTCGGCTGAAGAAATAAAATCCATTGTATATAAGCAAAAAAATAAAAAACAGCAGCAGGAATAGATGGCATAAAGCCGATCATAAAAACAAGTTATCAGACTTCTTTTACAAATTTTTGGCAAATTAACTGGTGCATCGCAAACGGATACTTTCCAAATTTATACAAGTTAGCAAAGGTTATACCGATTATTAAGCGTGGAAAAGATCCCAAACTGGCTTCAAGTTATCGTCCCATAAGTATGCTTAATGGCCAAGACAAAATAATGGAAAATATAATCCTAAAAAGACAACGAGTTTACTGAAAAACATAACATATTGACTAAAGATCAATATGGTTTTAGAAAAGGCCATTCAACTATTCACCAAATCAAGCGAATTGTAAATATGATAACCGACAACAAAAGAAACAGAAAGAGCATTGGCATAACATTCGTCGATATCGAAAAAGCATTCAACTCAATATGGAATGATGCTGTTATATACAAACTTAACAAATTCGGTTACCCGATTTATCTACAAAAACTTGTTAAAAGCTTATTAAGTAACAGAACTTTTTTAAAGCCTTTATTGGAAATGTACCCTCAGCAGTTAAAATTGTTCAAGCAGGTGTTCCACTGAGATCAGTTTTGTCACCTACCCTGTATTCCATAACACGTCAGACTACAAGCCACAAAGAAACCAGCACATATTATTATTATTCATTCCGGTAAATATTTTAGCAAATGGAAAATCAAAATGAATCAGGGGAAAACACAAGCTTGTATGTTTCCTTTTAATAAACCACCGAAACGAATACCTTAAATAAATCTAGAGCTATACGGGTCAACAGTTCCCATTTTAAATAATGTCAAATATCTTGGCGTTATATTTGACAAATATCTGACATTTAAGCAGCATATTTTAGAGTCATCTGAAAAGGCATTAAAGTGTGGTAGAGCTCTTTACCTTCTTCTCAACAGAAGATGTCGTTTATCTGAAAAGAATAAGCTTTTAATATACAAAACTTGTATACGACCAATCATGAAATATGGGTGTCAGGTCTGGTCATCAAGATGTGCTAAAACTTATCTAAAGAAATTGCAAATAATACAAAATAAAAATCTAAAAGCAATTTCTAATCTCCCTAGAAGATACTTAACTGTCTCTCTTCATACAAACTTTAATCAAGAAGTAATAAAATTTGTTATTGAAAAATTAACTTTATGATTTGATGTCAGAAATATGACTTCAAACCATGAAACACTAAGAAATTTGTAAAATCGTAAACCTTTTCTTCTCCTTTAAAAGAAGCTGAAGTAAATTGATTACTATAAAATTTCTTAAAATCTTAATAGGATGTTTTATCACTGTCTTTTCTTTTTTACCTCAAAACTGCATATAAAAATTAGTATATAATAAAAATTAATTATGTTATTTATTTGGTGCAATACTATAAGTAAATTCTCAAAACTAATGATACTATATAGAAATATATATTACAATATTATAATTGTAGCATTGATAGAATAAATAAATAAATGAAAAAATAAAAAATCACTATAAATCACTATATCACAAATATTGCAACCATTTTATTCAAGACATATTGTTTTTCTCAGCAGATTTCTGTAAAACACTTTTGCACACCGTTTAATTCCTTTCTTGAAAAGTTTTATTGTGGTCTTTCCTACTGGTCATAAATTTACACTATAAGTCGTCGTTGTTGAACCTTCGTAGTGAACAGATGTATTAGCGAAGTTTTTTTTACATACTAAACAAACAACACTACAAAAAAAATATTCGTAATAAGTACTGAATCGTAATAAGTACGGGTTTTTGTGAAATTTGCTTTATTTGCACTAATAATATTTTTCATATGATCTGAAACAACAAAAACAAAAAACACAAACAAAGTGATTGAGGAATACTCTGCATGAGTACCTCAAAAACAAAAACTTGTGAAGTGAGTTCTAACGGCAGAAATGCCTATTTTACTGTGAGTTCTGAAGCTCTTAATGCAAACAATAAAAACAAAAAATTGGATGACAGTCTTTTTCTAGCGGCAAAGCCAATTTTACGCGAGCGATCAACTTCGCTTACTCCAATGCCAAGTAGTGATTCGTTAACATTACCGTTGCCTAGTTCTTCTCTATTTAAGTCTGCTCCATTATCCGCTCCGGGCTCTTGTTCATCACTTAACCAAGTTATCACAATGGACGATAATATTCAAAAACCTAAAGTGCCTATCGGAATGGACAGATATGTAACGGTGGTAAAGCGCGGGCGAAGCCCAAATTCATCCAAAATCTCATCTGTTCCAAAAAATCCAGAGACAATGACGCCTAAGCTAATCGTCAAAACCGGTTTAAAATATTGCAAGATGACAGCGACAAACCCGAAGAATCTTCGAAAAAAAACTTCAAAACCACCGCCAATCTATCTGAGACAAAAAAAAACTCAAACACACTTATTAAAAAACTAATCTCGGCCATTGGTGAAAAGACATTTCACATTGTTCCAATAAAACGTGGTAACATATAAAACAAGTGTCTACACTTTCCAGCTTAAGAGTGCTAAAGGCCTACAGATCGTATTGAAGGGCATAGATTCTTATGTTGTTCCTGAGGAAATAAAAGATGCTCTCACCCTCTATAAACAGGGAGAAGATCCCCCAACCTTTATTTCGTGTTAAACTGGAGCCAAATGATATAAAATTGAAGAAAAATGAGACCCATCTAATTTATAATTTAAAATATCTGCTATACCGGAAAATCACAGTTGAAGAACCTCACAAGCGTTCAGGATCCGTACAGTGCCCTAATTGTCAAGAATATGGCCATACAAAAACGTATTGTAAATTACCTACTGTTTGTGTTGTATGTGGTGAATTACACAACACTGCTATTTGCAATAAGCCAAAGGATCAAAAGGAAAAAAAGTGCAGTAATTGTGGAGGTAATCACACTGCTAACTACATAGGATGTCCTGTATTCTCTTTTGTTAAACAAGCTATGAACCAAAAGCCTAAAGTAACTCCAGCTCAAGCAAGAAATACGTACTCCGCTACTCATCCCCTAATGGCCCAACCAATCACTTACATGTATCGTATGCTGACGCTGTGAAGATCAACTCTATTCCCGTTCAAAAAGTGTCACCACCAAATAATACAAAAAATGCAAACCCAAGCTTTAATTTCAGTCGCCTTGAGGATACTATTGACAATTTGGTGCAAACTATAAACAACTTTACAACAAATATGACTAGCATGATGCAAGAAATGCTGCGAATGCAGAACACACTGCTTCAAGCATTAGTTAACAAGCCGTGAACACGTTAAAAGTATGTTTCTGGAACGAAAACGGCATTCGCCAACATAGAAACGAACTTGAGCACTTCCTCACGGTGAAGAATATTGATATAATGTTGGTATCTGAGACTCATTTGAGTTCGAGGAGCCTATTTA
Organism: Germaria angustata; assembly: GCA_963681545.1. Lineage (NCBI taxonomy): Eukaryota > Metazoa > Arthropoda > Insecta > Diptera > Tachinidae > Germaria > Germaria angustata. The sequence goes on along the minus strand of OY813002.1, from coordinate 45,031,758 downwards.
AAATGAGTGGCTACACCTTATACGATACAAAGGACCCGAGAGGAAGAGCATGCGGAGGATCAGCAATTCCAATAAAGTCAAGACTCAAGCACTATATTCTTGAGAACACTTGTGAAGACCATCTACAAGCAACAAATATTTGCATCGAAAATTTTTGTTCAAATCTCGTAATATAATCAGTTTACTCCCCTCCCAGATTTTCAATCAGTGAGGATCAATACGAGGATTTTCACAAAACTCTTGGACCTTGTTTCGTAGCAGCTGGGGACTACAATGCAAAACATACGTTCTGGGGATCGCGTCTTATTACACCTAGAGGTTGAGCATTGTTCAACACAATTTCAAAAATGGGTTTGGATGTCATTTCAAGCGGGGAGCCCACTTACTGGCCTACTGACATACAAAAAATTCCGGATGTTATAGACTTTGGCGTCATGAAAAATATATCTAGGGATTTAATTCATGTTGAAGCTTCTCATGATCTCTCCTCTGATCACTCCCCCACGATCGTTACAATTTGTAGCCCACTAAGAAGTGACTTACCTCACCCATATGCGAAGATGATAAATCATGTTAATTGGCTGGGGTTCAAAAAATATCTCAGTGGTCATTGTACGGAGAACATCAAGCTAAGAACTCCCGATGATATTGAATTTAACACTGGCAATCTTACCGAAAATATTAAACAGGCTGCTAAACATGCCACTACCTCCCATCCGCAGACTGGGTTTAATAGAATTTATTCTGCGGATATTGAACGTCTCGTATGTGAAAAAAGAAGAGCTAGAAGGGAATGGCAACAGCACAGATCGCCCCAACATAAAATCAGACTTAGAGAATGCACTAAACGACTTCAAGAGTTGCTTTCATCTGAAAAATCCGCTTCTCTTAAGAACAATCTGGAAGGTCTCGATGTCACAGCAGCATCTAATTACTCCTTGTGGCGCGCTGCTAAAAAACTTAAAACACCCGTTGAGTCTAAACCACCCCTGCGCACTTCTACCGGAGGTTGGGCAAGAACTAATACTGAAAAAGGTAACATATTTGATGGGCATTTAAAATACGTATTTACCCCAAACATATGTACTGGTGCTGTTGATTTACCGAGTGTAGTTGCTCTACCCCCTCGACGCATGAAATTTAAGATGCGTGATGTACAAAAACTAATTGCTGAAACCAACCCAAAAAAGGCCCCGGGTATTGATGGAATTAGTAACAAGATGCTGATGAAGTTGCCTCGTATTGCTATTAGAATCCTGTTATTTATTTGTAATGGCATTTTACGACTGGAGCATTATCCACACAGCTGGAAACTTGTCATGGTCAAAACGATTCCAAAGGCGGGAAAAGATCTTACCAAGGCTGAGTCTTATAGGCCAATAAGTTTACTGTCAACAGTTTCAAAGCTCTTCGAAAAGCTGCTCATGACAAAATTGTCCCCAATTCTAACTGATAATGGGTGCATACCGGACCATCAATTTGGTTTTAGTCAGCATAGCACCATTGAACAAACTCATAGATTGGTCCATTTCATAAGAAGAACATTTGAAGAAAAAAAGTATTGTTCTTCCCTCTTTATTGATGTCTCTCAGGCATTTGATAAAGTGTGGCATGAAGGCCTAATTGTAAAATTGAAGACATATCTGCCAATAAACATTGTAAATCTATTGGAAAGTTACATTCTTGCCCGGAAATTCACTGTTGTGGAAGGCGACTTCATGAGTGTGCCCGAAACTATCTCATCCGGTGTGCCACAGGGGAGTATACTGGGGCCAGTTTTGTATTTGATTTATACCTGTGATATGCCTTTGAGCAGTAATATCCTCACTTCTACTTTTGCCGATGATACAGCCTGCCTTAGTATGCATGAAAACCCTCACGAGGCATCCCGATATCTTCAGGAACATATTAACCTGTTGGAGCTGTGGTTGAACTTATGGAGAATAAAAGTAAATGAACAAAAGTGTGTTCATGTCACATTTACCCTACGAAGAGACACTTGTTCCCCCATTCGAATCAACAATCAAGTTGTTCCTCAACATTCACAGGTGAAATACCTTGGTATACATCTTGACCGACGGCTTACATGGAAACACCACATTGACTCTAAGCCAACACAAATGAAGCTTAAATTAACCCAGATACACTGGCTGATTGGTAGAAATTCAACCCTCAGTCTAGATTGTAAACTTTTAATATACAAGTCGCTTTTGAAACCCATATGGTGTTACGGAATTTAGCTATGGGGCACTGCTTCAGCTTCCAATGTAGAGAGAATCCAACGAATGCAAAACAAAATTTTAAGGTTAATAACATCGGCTCCATGGTACATGAAAAATTCAATTTTAAATCGTGATTTAAATATGCCACTTGTGACCGCTGAAATTGCAATATATGCAGGCAAATATCTAACAAAACTCGAGTCCCATCCTGATCTTCTTGCTCGTAATATCTTTACTGGACACATCCGCTTAAAAAAGAGGGATACTACGGCCTTTACGCCACACTTCAGATGGAATTTTTTGAATATTTTTGTGCTTAACACATCTATGTATTATTAATTACTATCACTAAGTTTATGTCCGACACTGGTTGGGCCTAATTATTATATTTATACTTAAGATTTGAACATTTATGGTTAGTTCAATTTGAAGATACAATAAATTATAGCAGTGGGAAAAAATAAGTCGTCGAATACACCAGAGATAAAAATTCAACTTGAACGCCAGAAATAAGTTTAAACTTAAAAAACTTAAAACGGTAATTATTAACAATCAGTTTAAAAATTTTCCGTAAAACTTGATCAACACACTAAGCTTTTATGAGCAAAACTCATACAAACTTATCCCTGTAACTTTTAGAAATATAGCGCACATTTTTCGGGGGTTTTGTTTTCCTTTTTTGTGTAGATAACTTTAAGGAGATTTCTGAAATCGGAAAGGATCCTTGCACACGGCTTTTTGACGTATTTTTGCACTACGTTATACTACTGAATTTCTGAACATCAATTATTGTTATGCAAATCGGTTGAATAGTTTTAAAGCTACCAACTTTTTATCACTTTTTTGTTATTTTATTACACTGTTTAACTGCGTTAAACAGTGGGAAAATTACAAAGTACTTCTGCTGGGAAAATTACAAAGTACTTCTAATTTGTTGCGTTAGGCTACAAATAAGTCTCCATATTAAAACGTATGGTAACACACGATAAGGTAAGGACAAGCAGCTTTTTATAGTCTTCAACTTTTGGTAGAAACGGGCAGAGAAAATTAGTTGTGCTGGAATCACTCGCAACCTGCTCATTATCGCAACACAAATTCGTAACGTAGATTTATACCAGGGTGTTATTCTCTATTGCGATGCAAAAAAAATGGTACCTAGTCGAATAATTGATACCCAATATTGCATTTTCGTATTTTCCTTTCGCATCTAATTCTTTCCCTTTCGCAAATATGGCATCACCGCACTCTTTAATACGAAAGCGTATGTCAAAATCATCCGTTTATCTTGCGCTAACAAAACATTAAACGCAAAAGAAACTAATTATGTAAGAAATCACAATTAAATGTTTATATTTAAATCTAAATTATTATTTTTTTAGGGAAAAGCTTAAAAAAGAAATGATACAGTACATGCAATATAAGCAAAAAGTGGGTATTTTACTTAGTTGTATTTTAAGGTAATCAAATTGTTAGCAACTGTGTTGACATATAACATAACATAGTAACACCCATTCTCAATATTATAAAAATTCATTCCAAATATACATATAAATACTGATAAAAGTTCAAAAAATCTCATAAAATATAATGCAAATTATTCATATAAACCAATAAGCCCTCTAATTTGGCATATTTTTATTTTCCGCAGCGGTTGTGTTAGAATATAAGCCGGCATGTCATCTGTAGGGAAATACTTATGCAACAATTTTTCAATCTTCAATAAATCACTTATGAAATAATATATGACGTCCATGTGATTATTCTTTGATGACATTGCTTCATTTTGGAGTATTTTCAGACAGCTGCCTTTAAGAATAATCGGTTCGTGACTATCAATTTCAAATTTTTTTTATACTTAAACTCAGCCTTGGTTGATGACAGGGCAACATTTGCTTGTTTTCGGCTGGCATAACTTATGACATCATTGCCAAGTTTAAGAATAAAGCGGTTGGATCTACTATCATTCTGCTTACCTGTCCAGTTAGCATCAGCAAACCCTCTCAATTTATTTGGTGTCCTTAAGATATTTCATCACTCGTTTCAATTCGGTCCAGGTAATTTCGTTTGGACTGCTAGCTTTCCTGGATAAAATTGAAACAGCCACAGTAATTTCAGGACGTGTATTGTTTGAAATGTATAAGAGCCACCCAGTCGCTTTCCGATATAAATTGTTTACAAGACAATTCTTGGACAATGCCTCTTCCAAGTAAAATATGTCATCTTTATCTGTTATTTCAACACCCAGATGTTGTTTTAAATTGTCCAAAATGAGATTTTAAGACACGTATGACGTTATTAATTTCTATAACATCGTCGACATATATCAGGACGTAAGTAATTGAATTGCGTCTACCTTTCACATACAAGCAGGGCTCCGTCTTTGTCCTCTTTTATCCCGAGTGATTAAAACTTTTTTGATTCTGATATTTCAGCAAAGAGCCGATTGCTTGAGACCGTATAAACTATTGTTCAGTTTACATACATAATTTTCTTTTCCAGGTAAATATAAACTTCCGGTTGTTTCATAAAATTTTCGTTGTCTGATTAACCATAAAGGAATGCTGTTTTAATGTCAATTTTGTTTTACAACTGGAGCAAAAGTTTCGTCATAGTTTTCAATATATTTCTGAGAAAATCCTGTCGCGACCAGTCTGGCTCTATATTTCTTCTTGCCGTTAACCAAATGTTTGGTTTTGTATACCCATTTGTAGCCGACCAATTTACCTTCTTTGGGTACCTGTACCAAATCCCACGTATTGTTGTCTTTTAGCTTCTAACCATAATTTTCGTTCTGTTTGAGATAAAGCATCTTCATAACATACTGTATTATTTTATTCATATATTTTGCTCCCATACTTTTTAGATTGTATACCCTTGTTCACTCTAGAAGATTTTCTGCAAGTAAAATCAATATCATTTGGTGATGGCTTGAAATCAGCCGACGTCAAATACTCTTCCGCGAGGAGTTCACTGATACTAGCTTTATCAATTTCATCGTCATTAGATAAAGATACTAACGTTGAATTCGGAAAAAGTTGTGCTACTGTCATCACCAAGCTCATCAATACCTGATCCATTTAGAAGCAGAAAAATGTACATATATCGTCACTCACAGAGCCGTTACCATTAGTTTCCTTTGCATTACCGTTTGATTCTAAAAATCTCACATCTCTACTTATGATGATTTTATTTGTTTCGGTGTTCAATAATCTTGTTTTCTTCTTGTCCGCTTGGTACATATGTATGTTACAGCACAAAAAATAAGTACATTGTCCAGTTTTGGAGGATTTTCATGCCATTACTCAAACGGTGTCAATTTAACTGCAACAGATAATAGACGATTTTGGAGGTAGTTGGCGTTGTTTATAGCCTTAGCGCAAAATTTGATTTCTATATTTACATCAAACAACATGCACCTTGCCATTTCCATTTAGCTTCTGTTTTCCGTTCTGCAACACCATTCTGCTCAGAGGTATAGCGCGCAATTAGCTGTTGATTGATACCTTTTTCTTTAAAATAATGTTGAGTTCGTTTGTTTAAAAATTTTTCAGCTGATTTTCTGATTGACCAATAAATTGCTTTAATTTTTCATACACCATATCTTTTGATGGAAGGAAGAACACAGTACAATAACGACTGTAGTCGTCAATCAGGGCTAAAAAATATATATATCCAATAGGTGTTGTGTTTGGCAATGGCCCGCAGTCACAATATACCAACTCCGAAATCTCCTGTGATTTTGATTCTGAAGCTTTCGGAAATTTATTTGTAGCGATATTACCTCTCAAACATATCTCGTAATGGGATGAACATCTGCATTTGCTTATTTTTATTTCCTGTATTAGTCCCTTGGAAACGGACATACATACTTATTGTCCGCACATTCCTGTGACAAAATCTTCGATGCCAACCGTGAATACAATCATTTTTATATTCCGATTCATTGAGGGTCTTATGTTGCTACCTTAATATAAACAAATTATTTTGCAGGTAACCTTTAACACAAACTTACCACCCTTAGAAATCTTGCAGCCATCAGAATCAAAATTAACCTCAAAACCAATGTCAGTCAGTCGCTGGACGGATAAAAGACTTCCAGCCAACTCGGGAATAACCAGAACATTCTGCACAAAAATTTCTTTGTTCTGCACCATTCGCCATGAACACAGTATTTTCTAGTTTATTCAAATGCGTAGTTTGTCGCTGCAGAATCTATAAACCATTCAGAGCTTAGTTTTTGTTGCATTACACAAGAACAAATATCTTCATTATTCTTCACGACATTCACACGTTTGTTGTTGTTTTTAGTTTTATCAGCTTCGTTTCAAATGCCCCGGAATTTCTCCTCTTAGCTGGGGTAGGTGAGCGGAGTCCAGGAGTCGTTCATAGAAAGAAAAATTAACTAAATAAAGTCAATCCTAGTGTCTCGTGAGTGATATTAATGAAAACTAAATAAAATACCAATATCTATGTTATAAAACTTAAGCCATTTATAATTTCCATACATTCGGGATAAAACAAGCAATAAACACTTAAAGTAAACACACAAAAAAATCCGTATGACACTAATCAAATTTTACCATATCCCTCTACTGAAGGGAAAATACAATGCACCAACAGGGTGACGCACTCTGGGGGTTTTTGTATGGAGGGGAGGAAAAAAAATATATTTGTCAAAAAATGTAGTGATTTCATCACAAATTTAGTTTTATTTATATAGTAATACACAAAAGTAATCAAAATGAAGAAAGTTAGAGAAATGTATATCGTTACCTACAATGTAAAAGGCCCTAACTAACAAAAAAATTTAAATGATTTTTTTAACTTTTAATTTATTATTTATTTCAAATCTATTTTTAATTTATTATTCTAAAAGAGCCTTAACTTCTTCGCTTATAACACTATGCTTTTTCTGGCTAAATGAAGGAGTCACATGTGAGATCATGGGATCTGATGTTACCATCATTCGATGCATAATATCTTCGTTCGTGGCAATTCGACTACATTTTCTGGAGTGTCTAAGGCGATATTTTTTATAGTCTTTGTTACGACTTTCCAGAGCCTCTTCGGATAGTAAGCCTACAGGGAAAATACAATTTTCAATTATATCTTTTCCATGAATCAGAATTTTGTGAAGTGTAGGTGGCATATTGTACCACTCGTACAGTGCAACAAACTGTTTTGCCGTCTCCACACAAAAATCACCAAATTTTTTTTGGATCTACTACCTCGGTGATTGTTATAGCTTCGAGAATTATTTAAAACCTTTTGATTATGTTTTCATCTAGATCCGTGATTTCGGAAATCAAAGCAGGATTAGCAAATAATCTTCGTGACGTATTTCCTGAATTTGTCGTACCAGAGTCTTGCTTAACAGTATCAACCTGTATTCCAATTTTCTTTTCACGCTTTATCAAACTTTTTCGGGCTTCTTTTATCGGACGAGTATTTGAGTCGACTCCGCCACGTTTAAGTTCAATATTATAAGCTACATGCAAAAGATACTCCATCAGCTTAACACGCGCATGAAGTGGTGACATACCAAATTGCAGTGCTTGTTTATTCGATTTTATTCATCTTGGATGTTGTGGCTCCACAAATAAAACAAGAAGATGCTGCTGGTATTTCTGTTACTAATTGTGCTGTCTTGCCGTCAATCATTGTAAAATATAATTCATGTTTTACTTTAAAGTTACGATTATTTACTGTTAACTCAAATTCTTTTAGTTGAGATATCTCCTCATCGACTCCTCTCTTTTCTTCTCGTATAACTTAAGGTGTCTCTTTAACGTATGCAAACTGTAGAGTTCTACAATACTGTGTGGAAGAAGGTTTATTGTTGTTCCATACTACTTTATTTATGTTATCACTTAATGATAATTTAAGTGGTACAACTGATGTCATATATAAATGAGAGTCAGAAATTTGATCATCAGAAAACCTCTGTTGGTATTCGCTTTTACTAGATGCTCCATCACATCCCCATTTATAGTACATTGTTAGATTTCCGCTTTCAGTTTTATTTATGTCCTTTACTGACTTGGTCTCTAGGACTCAGCAGTATGATTTAACAGATTTTGCAGAGGTACACGGGCTGAACTTTCAGTAATAGAAATTCCTTGAGGATAACTGTTAGTTTTTTTTTTCTTTTGTAAGTTCAAGCTTTATAAACATCCCCAAAGTTTTTAATGTACAAATTTTGTGGTTGGTTTTTGAAATACTAGAAGTAAAATCAATTACTTCTTGAATAAACATTCACGTACTGCATCCCTTTTGTATGGTTTGGCGCGATCACAGCACTCTTCAAACGATTTACGTGGCCGACCAAGTGCTGAACTGGTAGAACATTCAGTCTCAGTAAACTAAATTGCAAATGTGCGTTCAAGCCACTTTGGATTCTTTTTTTCAAATCTCGACTTCGTACGATTAGAATCCTGCCATCTTTGTTTGAAGTTAGAGTAAAAGCATTTATATATTGTATCCAAAATTTCACATGCTCTAGTTTCGTTTAAGCCAACGTGCGATTGTTGCAAAAACTGTTTTAATTTGGTTCTGTCTTTGTTAAACTCCAGAAGCTTCGAGCATAAAACCGCATGTGAAATAGAAAAAGTTTCCATTGTCGTAAAACTCTTAGTCATTAGTTTTAGTTATAATTAAAAAACCGGAGAAAAATCGCTTGTACTTTTCGGGTTCGTCGGCACTTTTTGAATGACGAAAATCGATCAATAAACACCTATAAATACTACGTATTTTTTATATTTTACTGACAGGTACTAATGAATGGAAGTGTATTTCAAAATATTCCAAACCATAAGCACTCATATGTATGTTAGGTTGATTGGAGGGGTATGATAGCCCATGTCATATGACATACACCTAAGCCAGTGAAGGCTTGTTGTGCGCTCCCTTGAGTTTAACCATAACATAGTGACCCAAAGGTCTAGAGAAACTCCGTGTCACTCAAAAAGTTCCTTATTTTCCTCCAGCATATTCCCCGTAATCGGCTTATGTCCGGTAAGATGTCACCCCCAAGATATCGGGACCTTATTTGTGAGAAGGCGGGGCATTGGCACAAATGGTGTTCCAATGTTTCGCTCTCCTCCCCACATTTTTTTTCCACTATTTTTTTTATTGTATCTTCATTAAACTGAACTAACAATAAGTATTCAAATCTTAAATATAAATATAATAATTAGGCCCAACCAGTGTCGGACATAAACTTAGTGATAGTAATTAAAAATATTTTAATATGTTATTGTTTGTTGTTGGCTTAGCTAGGTATATGCCTGCATTTCATTGGCGCTAACCAAATCATCAGTACCCTTTTAGCCAAATCATGATTGAAAGCATTCAAAGCTCGTATACTTATGCAAACAATTACAAATATATATGAGAATTCTATCAGAACTCTATCATATTTTACTATTTGTAATCAACAAAAACAAAAGTATAAATAGCTATAGAAGCTTTTGTACAATCACAACACAACAAACAATTATAATTGACTTGATTGTACAAAAGCTTCTATAGCTATTTATACTTTTGTTTTTGTTGATTACAAATAGTAAAATATGATAGAGTTCTGATAGAATTCTCATATATATTTGTAATTGTTTGCATAAGTATACGAGCTTTGAATGCTTTCAATCATGATTTGGCTAAAAGGGTACTGATGATTTGGTTAGCGCCAATGAAATGCAGGCATATACCTAGCTAAGCCAACAACAAACAATAACATATTAAAATAGTTATTTTGGAGAATATCTCGAATAACAAATTTGATAAATATTGTAATTAAAAATAAATAAATGTCGTATTAAGCACAAGAATATTTTCAAAAAATTTCATCTGGAGTGTTGCGTACTAAAGCCGTAGTATCCCTCTTTTTTAAGCGGATGTGTCCAGGAAAGTTCAAGATGTTACGAGCAAGCGGATTAGGATGGGACTCGAGTTTTGTTAAATATTTGCCTGCATATTTTGCAATTTCTGCAGTCACAAGTGGCATATTTAAATCACGATGTAAAATTGAATTTTTCATGTACCAAGGAGCCGATGTTATTAACCTTAAAATTTTGTTTTGCATACGTTGTATTCGCTCTACATTGGAAGCTGAAGCAGAGCCCCATAGTTGAATTCCGTAACACCATATGGGTTTCAAAAGCGACTTGTATATTAAAAGTTTACAATCTAGACTGAGGGTAGAATTTCTACCAATCAACCAGTGTATCTGGGTTAATTTAAGCTTCGTTTGTGTTAGCTTAGAGTCAATGTGGTGTTTCCATGTAAGCCGTCGGTCAAGATGTATACCAAGGTATTTCACCTGTGAATGTTGAGGAACAACTTGATTGTTGATTCGAATGGGGGAACAAGTGTCTCTTCGTAGGGTAAATGTGACATGAACACACTTTTGTTCATTTACTTTTATTCTCCATAAGTTCAACCACAGCTCCAACAGGTTAATATGTTCCTGAAGATATCGGGATGCCTCGTGAGGGTTTTCATGCATACTAAGGCAGGCTGTATCATCGGCAAATGTAGAAGTGAAGATATTACTGCTCAGAGGCATATCACAGGTAAAAATCAAGTACAAAACTGGCCCCAGTATACTCCCCTGTGGCACCCCAGATGAGATAGTTTCAGGCACACTCGCGAAGTCTCCTTCCACGACAGTGAACTTCCGGGCAAGAATGTAACTTTCCAATAGATTCACAATGTTCATTGGTAGATATCTCCTCAATTTCAAAATCAGGCCCTCATGCCACACTTTATCAAATGCTTGAGAAACATCAATAAAGAGGGAAGAACAATACTTCTTTTCCTCAAATGTTCTTCTTATGAAATGAACCAATCTATGAGTTTGTTCAATTGTGCTATGCTGACTTCTAAACCCAAATTGATGGTCCGGTATGCACCCATTATCAGCTAGAATTGGAGACAATTTTGTCATGAGCAGTTTTTCGAAGAGCTTTGAAATTGTTGACAGCAAACTTATTGGCCTATATGACTCAGCCTTAGTAAGATCTTTGCCCGCCTTTGGAATCATTTTGACCACGGCAAGTTTCCAGCTGTGTGGATAATACTGCAATCGTAAAATGCCATTAAAAATAAATAACAGGATTCTAATAGCAATACGAGGCAAATTCATCAGCATCTTGTTACTAATTCCATCTATACCCGGGGCCTTCTTTGGGTTGGTTTCAGCAATTAGTTTTTGCACATCACGCATCTTAAACTTTATGGGTCGAGGGGGTAGAGCAACTACACTCGGCAAATCAACAGCACCAGTACATGAGTTTGGGGTAAATACGTGTTTTAAATGCTCAGCAAATATGTTACCTTTTTCAGTATTGGTTCTTGCCCAACCTCCGGTAGAAGTGCGCAAGGGTGGTTTGGACTCAACGGGTGTTTTAAGTTTTTTAGCAGCGCGCCACAAGGAGTAATTAGATGCTGCTGTGACATCGAGACCTTCCAGATAGTTCTTAAGAGAAGCAGATTTTTCAGATGCAAGCAACTCTTGGAGCCGTTTAGTGCATTCTCTAAGTCTGATTTTATGTTGTGGTGATCTGTGCTGTTGCCATTCCCTTCTAGCTCTTCTTTTTTCACATACGAGACGTTCAATATCCGCAGAATAAATTCTATTAAACCCAGTCTGCGGATGGGAGGTAGTGGCATGTTTAGCAGCCTCTTTAATATTCTCGGTAAGATTGGCAATGTTAAGTTCAATATCATCGGGAGTTCTAAGCCTGATGTTTTCCGCACAATGACTACTAAGATATTTTTTGAACCCCAGCCAGTTAACACGATTTATCATCTTCACATATGGGTGAGGTAAATCACTTCTTAGTGGGCTACAAATTGTAAGGATCGTGGGAGTGTGATCGGAGGAGAGATCATGTGAAGCTTCAACATGAATTAAATCCCTAGGGATATTTTTCATGACCCCAAAATCTATAACATCCGGAATTTTTTGTAAGTCAGTAGGCCAGTAAGTGGGCTCCCCGCTAGAAATGACATCCAAACCCATTTTTGAAATTGTGTTGAACAATTCTCGACCTCTAGGTGTAATAAGACGCGATCCCCAGAACGTATGTTTTGCATTGTAGTCCCCAGCTGCTACGAAACAAGGTCCAAGAGTTTTGTAAAAATCCTCATATTGATCCTCAGTGATTGAAAATCTGGGAGGGGAGTAAATTGATGATATCACGAAATTTGTACAAAAATTTTCGATGCAAATATTTGTTGCCTGCAGATGGTCCTCACAAATGTTCTTAAGAATGTAGTGTTTGAGTCTTGACTTTATTAGAATTGCCGATCCTCCGCATGCTCTTCCTCTCGGGTCCTTTGTATCGTATAAGGTGTAGCCACTCATTTTAAATAGGCTTCTCGAAGTCAAATGAGTCTCAGATACCAACATTATATCAATATTCTTCACCGTGAGGTAGTGCTCAAGTTCCTTTCTATGTTGGAGAATGCCGTTTGCGTTCCAGAAACATAACTTTAACGTGTTCATGGCTTGTTAACTAATGCTTGAAGCAGTCTGTTCTGCATTCGCAGCATTTCTTGCATCATGCTAGTCATATTTGTTGTAAAGTTGTTTATAGTTTGCACCAAATTATCAATAGTATTTTCAAGGCGACTGAAATTAAAGCTTGCATTTGCATTTGTTGTATTAGTTGGTGGTGACACTTTTTGCATGGGAACGGAGTTGATCTTCACAGCGTCAGCATACGATACTTGTGTAGAGATTGGTTGGGTCATTACAGGGTAAGTGGCGGAGTACGTATTTCCTATTTGCGCTGAGACTACTTTAGGCTTTTGACTCATAGCCTGTTTAACGAAAGAGTATACAGGACATCCCCTGTAGTTAGCAGTGTGATTACCTCCACAATTACTGCACTTCTTTTCCTTCTGGTCCTTCGACTTATTGCAAATAGCAGTATTGTGTAATTCACCGCACACAACACAAACAGTAGGTAATTTGCAGTAAGTTTTTGTGTGGCCATATTCTTGACAGTTATGGCACTGTACGGGTCCTGAGCGCTTGTGTGGTTCTTCAACTGTGATTTTCCGGTATAACAGATATTTTAAATTATAAATAGGATGTGTCTCATTTTTCTTCAGTTTAATATCATTTGGTTCCAGTTCTACGCGAAATAAGGGTTGGGGGATCTTCTCCCTGTTTATTATGTTAGAGACATTTTTAACCTTAAATCCTTGGAGGGTGAGAGCATCTTTTATTTCCTCAGGAACAACATAAGAATCTATGCCCTTCAATACGATCTGTAGGCCTTTAGCACTCTTAAGCTGGAATGTGTAGAAACTTGTTTTACTTTTTTCAAATTCGTTAACCATTTTGCGGAAATCTTTTTCTTCGTATATTTGGATCTTTGTTTCGTCAATATTACCACGTTTTATTGGGACAATGTGAAATGCCTTTTCACCAATAACCGAGATTAGCTTTTTAATAAGAGTGTTTGAATTTTTTTGTCTCAGATATATTGGTGGTGGTTTTGAGGTTTTCTTCGAGGATTCTTCGGGTCTGTCGCTGTCAACTTGCAATATTTTGAAACGGTTTTGACGGTTAGCTGAGGCGGCGTCGATATCCCTGGATATCTTGGGAACCGAAGAGATCTTCGAAGAATTTGGGCTTCGCCCGCGCTTTACCACTGTGATATATCTGTCCATTCCGACAGGCACCTTAGGTTTCAGACTACTGTTGTCTGTAGTGATAACTTGGTTAAGTGATGAACACGAGCCCGGAGCGGATAATGGCGCTGACTTAAATAGAGATGAACTAGGCAATGGTAATGTTACCGAATCACTACTTGGCATTGGAGTAAGCGAAGTTGATCGCTCGTGAAAAATTGGCTTTGCCGTTAGAAAAAGACTATCATCCGATTTTTTATTTTTATTGAGTGCATTAATATCAGAACTCACAGTAAAATAGGCATTTCTGCCGTTAGAACTCACTTCACAATTGTTTGTTTTTGAGGTACTCATGCAGAGTATTCCTCAGTCACTTTTTTGCGGTTGTTTTTTGTTTTTTTTTTTTGTTTTTGTTGTTTCAGATTATATGAAAATATTATTAGTGCAAGTTAAGCAAATTTCACAAAATTAATACTTATTACGAATCAGTACTTATTACGATTTTTTTTTGTATTTTTGTTTGTAAAAAAACCGCTAATACGTCTGTTCACTACGAAGGTTCAACAAAGACTCGACCTCCCCACATGCTCTACATTCATCTCCTCCCGATATTCCCATGCGTTTAAAATGTGCCAGTAGTTGAGAGTGCCCTGTGACAACTCCCATTATTCTACATAGTTCGAGATTTCTAAGTTTTAGCAGCTCCCTCGTTCTTCTCTCGTCTGGATCTCCCCATAGAATTTTTGTATTGATTCCCATGGTTCCGTTATTCCAGAGAGTTGAATGGGCCCTATGTGCCCAAGTCTTTAGCTCGGATTTAACTGCATCGAAAGGTTTCGCGCATTCCAAGCTTATATTACCTAACTCTATTGCCCTAGAAGTAAGTGAGTTTGCCCTCTCATTTCCAGTTATCACCGCGTGCCCTGGCACCCATATGATGCGCACTTCACCATGTGTCGAGTAACTGTTAATAGCTTTTTTGCAATCCCAAACTGTACGTGATTTAGTGCGTTCCGCTGAGATTGCTCTAATGGCCATCTGACTATCTGTGAATATATTCACAAGTCCTGACCTCCCCATTACATTGAGTTCCTGATACACTTCCACCTGCAAAACTGTGCAATAGTCCGGTAGGCGGAAAAACAGTTCCGTGGTGTTTTCTATATAAACACCAAGTCCCGTTTTCCCTTGATCCATCCGTGTAACAATGAAGCCCCATGGGGATCCGATTCCAAGGGTCGGTCAACCAGGAATGGATGTCGGGGATCAATGTTACGCAGATAGCCTCTAGTCTAGTCTCCGGTATGCGGTCATTTGCGCCATTTTCCGGTATGGACTCTCCTATGGCTGCAGTGTCCACTGATCTACCTTTGACATATGCGTGTTGCCTGAACCTCAGCATATGGTCTGCGATCCTGCCTTTAACCATGCCGTCGATTATCCTCTCCTTGGTTTTCACCAAGAAGGAAGTTAGGCTTATTGGCCTGTAATCCTTTGGTGAATAATAATTGGCTCGCTTCCTGCCAGCCTACTGGAATATATGCGTGTGTTAGGCATGCATTATAAATTCCTGCAAGATATGTCGAAACTAAATTCATCCCTTTCTGCAGGAGCGCCGGAAAGATACCATCCGGACCCGCAGCCTTAAACGGAGAAAAGCTTTTTATCGCTTCCATAACCATCCTATCGCTGATAATAGGCAGCTCATGTTCACTACTTCTCCCATCGTTCAGCATAGCCGAAAGTTCGGCCGGGCTGCATGGAAAATGTGTATCCATGAGAAGTTTAAAGGTTTCCTCCCAATTTTCAATTGTCTTGCCCGTTTCATCCACTAATGATTCAGCCTGAATGTGGGCTTTTGACAAAAATTTTTTAATTTTAGAAACATCGCTTACACTGTCCACCTGTTCACAGAAAATCCTCCAGGATGTACGTTTAGCTGTTCGGAGTTTATCACGATAATCCTCCCAATATACTGGTAATCTTTTACGTTTCGCTCTATTATAGAGTCGGCGGACTTCCCTCCCCATTGCCCGAATCTCCCCTATCATCCAGGGTTTCTCGTATGGGGATTTTTTTCCCCGAACTGGGCAACTCTCTTCAAACGACTCAACTAAAGCGTCCGTAATGATTTTGACTTTACTGTCTATGTCCTCTCTTTCTAGGCGATTGAAAGAAACCTGCCCTAAATGAGAATCAAGTGACCTTTGGAATTTTTCCCAATCAGTTTTAGCTCTGTTCCGGAAGGTTATAGGTTCTGGCGGTTGCCTAGCAATTTTAAACATAATATAACGATGATCTGAGAATGAGTACTCGTTCAGAACCTATCATTCAGCAATTTCATCGATTATGTTTTCAGAACATATAGTTAAATCTAATACCTCCGCTCTAATTCTATTAATGATACTGGTAATACGCCTAGTATTACTAGAATTAACAGTTAGTATATCGCTAGTATTCAGAAATTCTAAAAGAACCTGTCCCCTTTTATTAATGTTAGTACTACCCCATGCAATATGATGCGAATTTGTATCGCATCCAATTAGTACTTTCCTACCTTTTATTCTGCAATCTTCTACCAAGTGTTGTAATTCCGACGTTGGTGGTAGTGTCGGTGCATCATACGGCAAGTATACTGATGCTAAGCATATGTTCCCATTTCCCTGCTTCAGTACTCTTGCACTCATAAATGTGGGTGCAATTTCTGTAAAAAAATCATGCATGTAACTAACGGAAAAACCCAAATTATTCAAAAAGTGCACTTTCCTTTTTTCCTTTTAATTGTCCACGCATTTTTATTAGCGCTTATTACTTTGCTACTGCAATCATAAAAATCAAATAACCTTTTTTTATTGCTTTTTTAATTCTGAGAATCATAAAAAAGTCATCAATGTTTTTTCCGAAGAATTTTGTGCATATCTGGAGCAAATTTTTGAAATTCATACCTTCACATAAACGCGAAACGCGGACGAATATCACATTTTAATTTCGTCGCTAGAAATTCGTCCAGAAACTGATCTGACAATGAGTTTTTTAAAGGCAAAGCTTCTTCAAAAATTCAAAAGAAAATCCAAGAATGAACAGGAATATGAATCTGCTTGCATAACCCAATAGACGTTTGTACGAAAATGTTATTCGTCTATGGACGAATAACATCCTGCTTTTCGTCCATCTCTGAGAGGGAAACTGCTGGTTTTTCTTTCTCCCATCTCTGAGGGCGGAACCGCTGGCGTTTGGTCCACCTCGGAGAGAGGAACTGCTAGCTTTGATTTTCCCACATCTGATAGCGGAACTGCTGGCGTTGCTTTCTCCCATCTTTGTGGAGAGTCCTAGCGTCACCCTGTTGGTGCATTGTATTTTCCCTTCAGTAGAGGGATATGTTAAAATTTGCTTAGTGTCATACGATTTTTTTTTGTGTTTACTTAAAGCGTTTATTGCTTTTTTATCTCGAGTGTATGGGAAAAATAAATGGATTAAGCTTTTTAATTTTTTTTTTTATTATATTATACTCCTGGACTCCGCTGACCTACCCCAGCTAAGAGGATTAAATGAATCAACGCACGTTGCCAAACGTAGCTTTTGGGATGAAAGTTTTCAGACAGGCAAACGTATGCGGCTCTCAAACCAAAACGACCGAGATGTTCCGCTAAAAACACAAGTAGAAAACTATTATAACTTTTGTGAATATCTAATAAAACGCACGCGTATTTAACTCAATAAATATTTAACTCAATATGAAATTGAATTTATTAAGGAAATTTAGTCTTTACATTAGGAGAGAAAAATAGTAAGTGAAGGAAGTAGTATAACCTTATAATTTAACAACGTGTTTTTTTTAACAGTGATGTAGAGATAACTTGTAATCTATGTAGGTATTTGCTATCAATTGCAGCACTACCATTCCGAATTTGTTGCAAAGTTACCGTAGTTCTCCCACGCTTAAAAGGAAGCTTCAGGCATCGGAAACGTAATCTTCCAAGTAAGCTGGACGACGGCGAAATCTAGCAATTCTTCTTTCAATTTGTGGCTCTGCTGGGCGATTTCTAACGGACGAATTATCGATGACTGAACTTCTAATTTGATCATTGGTGGGAATCGGCACAAGATCTTAAAGATTTGGTTGAGGAGTGATGGGCTCAGAAGTATGTGGTGTTGGTTCAGGAACTATGGGCTCAGAATTTTGTGGTGTTGGTTGGACATGATGTCTTGTATTATCTTCTTCAGGTTGCTGTATCATTGTTGATAAAAGTTGATTGATATGACGTTTAAGAACATAACCTTTATCAAATTTTACTAGGTAATGGAGATGACCCAATTTTTTGGTGATTGTGGCTAACTTCCATAAGCTTTTATTGTTGGAGTAATATCGAGCTTGTACTCTCTCACCTTCCCTTAATTGACGAGTTTTACAACAGTTTGGGGGCGTTTTATTTTGAGATTGAGGAGGCTTAAGAGCATCAAGTTGTATACGAATTTGACGGTTTAAATATTGTTCTGAAGGCGTTTTACCATTTGCCAATGGTGTTGCTCGATAGCGATAAAGTATTTCCCTAACTTTCTCACGTACGGTGCGGCTGTCATCCTCCATCGATGCGAGTCGTCGCTTTAAAGTTTGAACATTACGTTCGGCGAGGCCATTGGTGGCTGGATGACCTGGTGCAATGAACTTCTGGAAAATGCCTCGTCGTGCACGAAATGATTGAAACTCATTGCTGGTAAATTTCGAGGCATTGTCAGAGACAATAAGGTCTGGCAAACCATGTCTTGCAAACAAATCAAGTAACATTTCTACTGTTGAACTAGATGTAGGAGCAAAATGTGTTACGCTTATTTCAGCCCACTTGGATTTAGCATCCATAACTACTAAATAGTAATAACTTTGAAAAATACCTGCATAATCGATATGTAGCCTTTGCCAATTAAGTTCTGGCTCCTCCCAGGAATGTAATCTTGCCTTTCGTGGACTAGAGTTAACCGAACCACAAGATGAACATTGTTTTACCAAGTTCTCGATATCCTTGTCGATACATGTCCAATAAACATAGAGCAAGCTGCTTCATTTTTGATATTCAAACATGAGTTTGGTGAAGTTCAGCTAAAACTGCAGGCTGAAAACTCGGTGGTATTACTACTCGTTGTCCTCTAAAAAGTATACCATTATTGATCGTTAGCATCGTATCTTCTACTCGATTGTGTTGGAGGTTATGTAGTAGTGAGGACAATTGTGGGTCTTTTGACGTTTCTTCTTGAAGAGTTCTGAAATCTAGGTTTAGTGTTGAAATCTGTTGTATAAACGATTCACAGAGCGTGTTTACTTCCTCGTTGATTGCGGAATCTGTCAAATTTTGTGCTTTTATTGAAGCTCGCGATAAACAATCGGCATTTACGTTTTCAACGCCCTTTCTGTAAATAACCTCATAATCGAATCCCGATAAGAAAGCTGCGTATCTCAGTAGACGTGAACAAGTCATTCGTGGCAACTTCGCGTTTTGATGGAAAATTCGAACCAGAGGTTGATTATCTGTCACGACCGTAAAATGTTTACCAAACAAATATTGATAGAAATGGTCTACTGAAAAAACGATAGCTAATGCCTCACGGTCTATTTGGGAATAATTCTTCTCAGCATCCGTGAGCGATCTTGAGGCGAAAGAAATTGGACGTTCTTGTCCGTCTACAACATGGGATAACACGCCGGCAACACCAGTTGGGCTTGCGTCACAAGCTAGTTGCAACGGGTACTTGGGATCATAGGGCACAAGAACGCGATCACTAACAATCTCTTCTTTAATAGTTTTAAAAACCTTTTCGCATTGCATACTCCAATAGAATTTTGTAGTTTTCCTCGTGAGGTTACGTAAAGGTGTCGTTATTGTTGAACAATTCGGGATAAACCTCGAGTAGTAGGTAATCATCCCTAAAAAACGTCTGACATCGTCAACCGATTTTGGCCTGGGAACATCTGTTATGGCTGCAGTCTTACCTTTCGATTTTAAAATTTCATTGTATCTGATAGTGTGTCCCAAAAACTCGATTTTTTCTTGAAAAAAACTACATTTTTGTTTATTTAAATGAAGATCATAAATTTGCAATTGTTTTAAACATTTTACTAGTTGTCTGTACATTCTGATTTTGTTTCACCATGTATGACTATTTCATCGAAATATGCTTCCGTTTTGGGGACACCTTGTAAAATTTCATTTAAAATTCTATTGAATTCGGAAGGAGCTGTTTTGATGCCAAACGAAAGCCTATTTACTTTGTAGGTGCCCGGTGAGTTGCAATCGTTTGTATCCTGCTTGACTCTTCATCCACTGGGATGTGTAGATAAGCTTTGTACAGATCAAGTTTGCAAAAATATCTGGAATTCCGCAAACTATTGAAAATATCTTGAATCTTTCGTATTGGGCTATGGGCATCTATAAGGCGATCGTTCACACCTACCTTATAACCAACGCACAAGCGCACGCCTCCATCGACCTTTGATATGACAACCAAGGGGGAACCCCAATCACTGGTTTCGGTTTTCGAAATTATTCCGGTTTTTTCTAGCTGGTCTAGTTCTTGATTTACTTTTTCGATTAGAGCATATGGTATTTCACGCTGTTTACTAAAAATGGGTTTAACGTTGTTACGTATATAATGTATCGTGTTTGGTGGTTGAATCAGAAGTGATTTATTATTATTTCATTTCATGCTTAATAACTAGTTTGACAGATCATCTTTAATAATATGTTAATGGTGTTGTAACGTAACCCACACCTAGATGGCGCAACACCACAACCCCCATCTCAAGTTTAATAATAAGTAATAATATTCATTAAATTTTAGGTTTATATATATGTACAAGAAATACAAAAATAAGTTTTGTTATAATAAATAAATTTAACAATTTTAAAGCCAATACTTTTTCTAATTGATACAAAATATAGTTATATACAAAACCTCTTCTTGTGTTCAAATATAAAAATGATAAGCATAACTTAAACATAGTTTTCTATACTTTTAAATATAAAAATAATTCCGAAATATACAAAATATAATTTAATATAAAAAGTTATTCTTTGTAATTAAGACGTTGCAAATGCCTTAAATTACGAGATCTAGTCTCTTTTTGACCCGGAATCACGTCCAGCTGTCCACCCTCTTCCCCAGAAGCTGATTTATCAGAATCTGATGGATTTTTGTCAATGGACGCACTTGGAACTGTTTGCTCGCCTACATCAGCGCTCTCATTTTCATTTTGTGTACCGCGAATCATTTGATTAACGTGTCTTTTAATTATTTTGTTATTTCGAGTTAAAATACAACGATACGATTGCGGACCTAAACGTTCTCTAACCGTAGCTTCTTGCCAGGAAGCTTTATTCGGATTAGAATAGTCACGAACAAAAACATTTCTAAATTATCAAAATTAATAATTCGTGCCCCTTTATGATTTTTGGTGTTTGACAACTGACTCTCAACCATTTTGTCTTTCACTAAAGGTGGACTAAGCATACTAAAACGTGTCTTAATCTCTTTACCTAATAATAATTTAGCAGGCGTTTCACCTGTAGTGCAATGTTTTGTTGATCTATAATCAAACAAAAACGTATTTATGATCTCGTCGAGATTTTCACCCTCACGTAGATTGGCCACAAGAGACTTTTTAAAAGTTTTTACAAAATTTTCGGCCTGACCATTGGTCGCCGGGTGACCTGGAGCGGTCAAAATATGTTTGATATTATTTGCCTTCATGAACACTTGGAATTCATCGGCCGTAAACTGTCGCCCATTATCACTCACTAGAGTATCTATTAACCCAAACCTTCCAAAGACTTCACGCAATTTGCTGATAGTAAAACTTGACGTTATACTTTTTGTTTTAAATACCTCGACCCACTTTGAGTACGAATCGATGATTATAAGAAAGTGAAAATCCTTAATAGGACCCGCAAAATCAATATGAAGTCTGGACCACGCGGAATCTGTGGACCTCCATCGAATTAATGGACCTTTTTCAGGACTTGGTTGGCCTAATTTACACGCAATACAATTAGAAACTACTTTTTCAATATCGTGGTCTACTTTAGGCCACCACACATATGATCGAGCTAAAGATTTAGTTTTTACTATTCCAAAATGTGAATAATGCAACTGCTGTAAAATTTTTCTACGCAATTTTTGTGGAACTACCACTCTAAAACCCCATAAAATACAATCGTATTCTACCGAAAGCTCATCTTTACGACTAACGAAAGGGACAAATTCATCACCCTTCAACGATCCAATTTTTCCAACCTGAATGGCTTCTTTCACTCTAGCCAAAATAGGATCACGTCTAGTTTCCCTAGAAATATCTTTAAAATTTAAATTTAGTCTATTATCTCCACTAATATAATTTACAAAACCAAAGTCTTCCCTGACTTCTGCTACTTTTCGTTGAGGAAAACGAGATAAATGATCTGCAGAATTTTCTACACCTTTAACAAAACGCATGGTATAATTAAAACCAGATAAAATAAAAGCCCATCTTTGGATACGAGCTGCTGCCATAACAGGTAACCCTTTATTTTCTCCAAAAATGGGTAAAAGCGGTTTATGATCGGACTCTAAAGTAAAATGAATACCAAGTAAATATTGCTTAAGTTTTGTTACGCTAAAAACAATAGCCAACGCTTCCTTTTGTATAGTACTGTAATTTCTTTCGGTTTGTGTAAGCGCACGAGAAACAAAAGCTATGGGCTTTGTCGACCCATCTGCGCACCTATGCGATAAAATACCCGCTACCGCGTAATTAGAAGCATCTGTTGAAAGCAATATAGGCAGTCTAGGGTTAAAATGAACCAAAATTTTGTCTGACGTTACCTCCCCTTTCAACGACTCAAACGCATTTTGACACAATTTAGACCATTTAAATTTTACATCTTTTCGCAAAAGTTCATAAGGAGGTGCCATTTTATGGGCAAAATTAGGTATAAATTTTGAATAATAATTTAGCATCCCTACAAATGCTCTAACCTCAGCCACATTTTTAGGAACTGGTCCTTCCAGAACTGACGAAATACGATCCTTATTCATACTCAAACCTCCCCGATCAATGTTGAATCCTAAATAAGATACTTTATCTTTGAAAAATTCACATTTAGTACTATTAAGACGCAAACCTACAGACTGTAGCTTAGTTAATACCAACTCAATAGTTTTGACGTGATCCTCCAAATTACGACCTGTGATGATAATATCATCCAAATAGTTTACTACGTTTGGAATACCACGTAAAATATTTTCAATAGTCTTCTGAAAAATAGCTGCTGCTGGCTTGACTCCAAATGGTAAACGAGTCATTTTAAATATACCCAAGTGAGTACTCCATGCGCATAACAATTGAGAACTTTCGTCTAACAACAACTGATTATAAGCGTTAGACAGATCTAATTTTGTAAAAAGTTCTCCACGAAGAGAAGCAAATAGCTCGTCAATTAACGGAAGAGGATATTTAACGTCTTCTAAATATCTGTTAATGGTAGATTTATAATCCCCGCAAATACGGATCTGACCATTGGGTTTAATAATGGGTACCAAAGGTGTGCCCCACTCCGAATTGTCTACGGGTACCAACACGCCTTTTTCAACTAAATCCTGTAATTGTATTTCAATTTTTGAACGCCAAGCCAAAGGCACAGGCCTTGGTTTTAAAAAAATTGGTTTAACGTTTTCCGTTAAATTTAACGTTACTGTACCCCCTGTGTATAAACCTAACTCTTCTTTAAACACGTTAACGAAACGCTCCTTTATGCTTAGTACACATTCATTTATGTCCCTTATTGAATTGACATTCGAGAGACCAAAACCGAACGTTGTCATAAAATCACAACCTAATATAGGAGGGCTACGCGTGTTTGTAACCACAAAACGTATATTTTTAATTTGGCCACGAAATCTCACCGCTGCTAAAAACTCACCAATAACATGTATGCCATCTCCTCCGTAGGCACATAACTTCTTAGTACAGGGATTCAATTTCTTGCCTTTAAAAAAATTACCAAATGTTTCGCTTGACATCAACGAACAAACAGCTCCAGTATCCAAAACAAACTCAACCATTACATTATTAACTTCAACCGACAATGTAAATGGAGCAGCAGGACGTTCATCCGTTACCCTGTAAATAGAAAAAGCATTGTCATTACTATATTCGTTTACTCTTTCACCACAATTATTGTTAGGCAAATTCCTATTTGATACTTGAACCATATTAACTTGATAGCATACACGAGCTAAATGCCCCAACCTGTGACATTTGTTACAAACACTGTTTTTGTATTTACATTTATCGCTTGCGTGATTCTTCCATCCGCAATGAGTGCATTTCTTTTTTATCTTTTTGCTGCCGTTATTCTTGTAGACATTAAATTGTTTGTTGTTTTTACTGCTACTCGTTGCTTCATCTTTGCTGTTGTTGTTGTTGGTGTTATACTTTTTAGGTCCCCGCGCATATTTTCTTTGCACATAATTAACCTCTTCATTTGCGCCACTTTGCGCATACAGCTTAGCCTCCATAGTTAACGCCTTCCTTACCGCCACTTCTAAGGTAAGGGTCTCATCTTCCTCACACAGCCTTTCAAAAATTTTGCCATCCAATCCTGTGACAAATTTATTTAACACAAATTTTTCCAGCTGAGCTCCAAATTTGCACTCCATTGCTAGCTTTTTTAGACGTGCATACAACACTGATACGGATTCCTCATCCCTTTTCTTCGCGTCAAAAAAATTTCTACGTTCCCGAAAAATTATCACTGGGGGTGAATAATGCTGGTTTAGCATGTCACATAACTCCTTATACTTCTTCTTGGCAGGTAAATCAGGGAAACACAATTCCCTCAACAAGCCATAAGCTTCAAGGCCAACAGCCTTCAATAACGTTGACGTTTTTATACGGTCTTCTTCCACCGCCGCCTGCACAAAATGAGAATCCAACACCTCTTGCCAAAGACACCACTTGTCCACAACCGGCCGGAACTCCCTTATACCAGTTGCCATGGATGTTGAAAAAATACTCTCGTTGTGAGCTATTGTTGTATTACCTGGACTTGGCATCTTTACAATATTAAACAACCCAAAACCACCAAAATTCACACGACCTTTTATTTTACACAGAAATTCTGCTTATTTATATAATATTTATTATATATATAAAAAAAATCTTCCTATGTACATACATATGTATGTATCTGCTATGCACACTGTTGTTTTTTTTTTTTATTTTATCAGAACTCGTCGCCACTATAATGTATCGTGTTTGGTGGTTGAATCAGAAGTGATTTATTATTATTTCATTTCATGCTTAATAACTAGTTTGACAGATCATCTTTAATAATATGTTAATGGTGTTGTAACGTAACCCACACCTAGATGGCGCAACACCACAACGTAATTTAAGAGATACTGTATACTGTCTGACACAACCAATTTTTGGTTGGAAAATGTCTTTAAATTTTTCAAAAATCGAATTAGATGAATCTGTATCACATATTTGATTACCCGTGTTGATTCCGTCTAAATTAATTTTGAGCTTTAATTTCCTACACCAATCACGACCCATGATAGCTGTGAAATCCTCAGGGACAATGTAAATTTCTTCAGTTGTTGATAACCCATTATATTGTATTTGAACCTGGACTTTGCCATCAACTGTAAACGGATCAGATGTGTATGACTTAAAAGTCATTGATGTTGAAAGAAGAGGAGCTTTTAGGTTGAGTTTAGAATACTGGTTTCTGGGCAAAAAGTAAATTTCGAACCCGTATCAACTTCAAATTTAATAGGTTTGCCTTCAATGTTTATGGTTTTAAAAATTTTGTCTGACTCTTTTGAAGTATTCTGATGGACATCAATAACGTTTAAAATTCCATAGTGATGAGTTGCCTCAATTTGATTAGTAGATTCTTGGCTTGAGCTACCTTTCTTCAAACGTGCTTTAATACAAACCTTGACCACATGTCCACTTTTACCACATTCAGAGCATTTGAGGTTATGTTTACTACTAAGACAATCCCTAGCGTAATGTTTGTTTTTACCGCATCTTAGACAAAGACCATCAAGCCCCAACGATTTGAAATCGACATTGAATTTTTCTTTCTTTGATTTGTTTTTATTTGACTTGATTTTTGAGCAAGTTGCTTTGAGTCATGTTTTGCTGCTTCTAGTGCGAGAGCTTTCGTTACGATTTCAGAAGAACCACACAGTTTGTTTTGTAAAAGTTGCTTACGTATCGCATTATCTTTAATACCTCTGATAAATTGCGCCCGAAGGAAAATATCTGCCACAGATTTCTTACATTCGCAGTAAAATTCACAGTCACCAATATCCTCATTCAGTTTTGCTACGTATTCTGCAATTGAAATGTTTTCCTGGTATTTCGACAGAAATTGATGCTGGGCAACTAAAACGTTTTGCTGAGGAGATAAATGCTGCTGTAGAAGCTGTATTAAAGCTTCATATGTAAGATCGTTTGGGTTTTTCGGTGCAGCCAAAGCTGTAACAATACCAAAACTCCTTGAACCAATTGAGTTCAAAAGTAAACTTGCGCAATATTGTTTGTTGATGTGTATGCCCTTCATTTTTGTATAATTTTCAAATCTTAATTTGTAATTCCGGAACGATTCCTTTGTGGTATCAAGAACCTCAAAGTTTGGCACTAATGCTGTAGTAGCACCAACGCTTAAGGATCTTTCACCACTGCCACTTGTTGATGCGTTGTTGCATATCGATTCCAGTATTTTGTGTTGGACTTCCATGAACGCTTTAAATTGAGTGGTATCCATATTGATTTTTGAACTTTTACCAGCTCGTCCCCAAATTATTATAACTTTTGTGAATATGTAATAAAACGCACGCGTATTTAACTCAATAAATATTTAACTCAATATGAAATTCAATTTATTAAGGAAATTTAGTCTTTACATTAGGAGAGAAAAATAGTAAGTGAAGGAAGTAGTATAACCTTATAATTTAACAACGTTTTTTTTAACAGTGATGTAGAGATAACTTGTAATCTATGTAAGTATTTGGTATCAATTGCAGCACTACCACTTTGAATTTGTTGCAAAGTTACCGTAAAAATCAAAGAATATTCCATATGGAATATTTTGAAGGAATTAGTAAGATATAATAGAAAAAATGTTGAATTGAAGGAAAGGAAAGTAGCATATAGAAAAAACTAGGAAAGAAAATTATGAATTTAAAAAATACAAGGTTCGAAAACAAAAAATTTAAATATAATTTTAATAAAAATTTAAGCTGGAATTAAAAAAGAATATTTCAGAACTAGAAATACTGTATTATATATATGTACATATGTCTATAAAGAGCAGTAGAGTTTTGTGTTTTATAATTTTGTTATTTCTATGTTAATTAAAATTTTTTTGTCTGTAATTAGTTTTATACTTTTGCATACGAAGCGTTTTCTTTTTCGTCAGAACTTTTAAGTACTGAATTTTAAGACCTCAAAATCGTAAGTTTCGTTATTAAACTACAATTAACTGAATATATTATATATATTTGTTTTTATAAAAGCTTTTTTTAAATAAAAATTATGTTCTTAAAATCAAATTGTTTCTGATATTATTCCTTATTTCCTTAACAGTAGTTGTTTGGCCAACGTTGTTCGTTCTCAGAATCTCGTGTATTGGCAGTTGTACATTAAAATTAGCACAAATATTGTGCAGGGCACATCAAACGATCATTATTTGAACCACTCTTTCTAGTGTGTAACGCAACTCTCTGTCTGCTAACAGGTACCGAAATCTGTCTTTTTAAAACATCGACAATTCTCTCCATTATGGACCTTCCTTTGCAAAGCTGTTTATTATAAAATGCCTTGGATGCGTTTTTTCTTACGTTTCTATATGGAATAAGAAGGCAGGTTTCCGGGGGGAAGTGTAATATTTATTATTGGAAGGTGCCATGTAATATTTATTACTGGAATGATTGCCATGTAATATTTATTATTGAAAGAATCACCATGTAGTATTTTTTAAATTATTTAGTTAAGGCATGCGCCTTTAGACTTGCGACTGATCACGTCGCAAGTACTCTTTATTCTTCACTGTACAAATTAACCTTACATTTTAAAGACATAAAAATACACTAACACTAATACAGTTGAATATTTTGAATATGATACTTATTAAATAAACATTAGGATGGGAATGAACTAGTCAACATATTTACAGTATATGTAAATGAGCCACTCAGCATATTCCCAGTGTGTGTGGACAATGTTGCTTCAACAAAGTGTGAAGCTCGTGCTACATACAGAAGGTATGGTACCTACGACTTGTCAAACACACTATTCGTGACAATGCGTCTGCAACTGTATTTTCTCGACCCCTAATATACATGACTACAAAGTCGTACTCCTCGGGGTCAAGTCTCATACTCGTGAGCTTAGATGATGGATTCTTTAGAGAAAATAAATATGTGAGTGGTTTGTGATCACTTTGGATTACGAACTTTTTGCCGTGAATGTATGGTCTGAAATATTTTATAGCCTAATATATTGCAGTGAGTTACTGCTATATGGTAGATTTGTTACTTTCACCTGTAGTGAATGATCTAGAAATTGGCATTAGTATACCTTGTTTTCTTGACAAGGACAGCACAACAAGCGTGTTTACTTGCGTCTGTTGTTATAAAAAATTCTTTAGAAAAATCAGGGTATTGTAAAATTTTAGAACTTATTAATTGATTTTTTAGGTATTGGAAAAATTTTTCATAATCTTGGCTCCACTCGAAAGGAACATTTTTCCTTGGCAATCTAGTAATATGTCGAGATTATTCAGCAAAGTTTGGTATACAAAAGGCTATGAAGCATTAAGCCTCATCACTATTCCTTGGTGTATGATAGTTTTGCACTATAGAAAGTTTGCTGTCATCAGGCGATATACCTTGATCGGTACATTTGTAGCCTAAGAATGTTACCTCCGTTCGGAAAAATTAACATTTGTCTGGATGTAATTTCAGATTATATTTTCTGCATAATTCAAATACATTTCATAAATTTCGTAACATATGTGTTTTTGAACAACCAATCACTACAAGGTCATCCATATACACGAATGCTTGTGCTGGAGATAGACCTGAAAAAGCGAATGACATCATACGTTGAAAAGAATTTTGTGCTATTTTTAAACCATACGGTAATCTTTTAAATCTGAAAGATCCTTTATCTGTGGAAAAGGATGTGATATCTCTTGACTCCTCTTCAAGCTCCATTTGATGAAAACCTGACATAAGATCAAGGCAAGAGAAGAATTTAGCCCTGCCCAATTGATCAAGAATTCATCTATGCGAGGTAACGGTAAAGGTTTTTTTGGCACCAAAAGTATGGGACTATTGTGATCTGAAATGGATGGTTCAATAATATCGTCTTTAATTTGCTTATCAACCTGGTTATTTATTTCCTCTTTTTGCGAATGAGGTATTCGATAGTTTTTGATGTAAACATGAAAATATATAAATATCTATAAATTCATGGCATACGGTTTTTAGATCTTTTTCTACGAAAGATGGAAAGTTTTTAAAAAGTCTTTCCATTTTTTTTTTAGATCTGGCGGGTGCACAATTTTGTTTGCCAATTTTATAATCTTTAAGAGATTCGGTGACAAAGGCTGACTTCCTAAACGCATGTTGCTTTATAGTAGTACATTGCATCGCATTCCTAAATGCAATGCTAAAAATTTTTACAATGTATTTTGTTCCCGTTTGCATCGCTGTTGTAGTTACTACGCAAGAGAAAGCAAGAAAAGCATAAAAAATATAGATACAAAATGTATATGTAGTATATAATACGCAGCACGAACTCAAATTGTCAATATACTCTTAATGCAATATGCAATGGTATTTTGAAATTTTAGACTAAATGGTACAATCAAATCATAAAGAATTACTTCGATCTGACTGCTAGTTTTTTTTTATAGCCGTCTCAAACTCAGTACATGTATGTTTTACCGAATCAACTTAATTTAAACCTAAGAATTTCAAAACGAATATTATTTTATTATGTGAGCTAACGTGTTTCTTTTTATTTTTTATTTAAAGTAGGATATTTCAGTAAACTAAAATTGAAAAATAAACTCTGCAGACACTTAAGTTTTTTTGTTTGTTTATTTTTATGAACATATATATGACAAAAATCCCTTTTTTCTCCAAATATTTGGACATGCAATTTTAGCCTTACTTTCCCACAGTTGGAAATCACTACTACTATATTGTCTCAGGTGCCACCTCTCAATTTATTGCATTACAAAGTACAAAATTTTTCAACTGATTGATTGGCGACTCAATTCTGATAAGGCTCATTTGTTTAACATAATTAAACAAATTTTAAAAAATTAACAATTAAAATTCCTTTAATCTGTTCATACTACGTTTCGCTACATAACACAGTGCAACACGAAAAGAAATAACCATATACGGACACCACTACGTGATAAAAGACTAAAAAAAAGACCCGTGTCTCCCAATTTTTCCCAAAGTCATGCACTTTTTTTTATGGGCCGCCAAAGATTTGGGGCTTCGGTATCATTTTCACAAAAAAGTGATCATTTTCTCGGGCTCATATCTTGCAAACCGTTCCGAATTTCGATTTACTCTCTGAGGCAAACTTGTAGCTCTTGTCATAAAGAACAAAAATTGCGAACATATAAAATCAAAAAAACTTCACATTCCAGATAAAAATTGCAAAAAAATTCGATTTTTTTTTACCTTTTTCTCTTGTTCAGGTCCATAGGTAGCAAACCGTTCAAAATTCAAGGAAACAATCAGCTACAAAAATTTACCTAAGATCTCAATAAATAAATTTCTACCACATATAAACATCCTGTTCTTCGCAGTTATAAAGAAAAAAAAATATTTTTTGCCTAAAAAATTTAAATTTTTTATTTTTAATTCATAAAAAATCCAAAACGTTAAAAAAATGTCAGTCCTATTACTTTCACGTAAAGTCGCATAACCTATGAACAAAATGAGACATAAAACTAACCAAACAAGAAATGTAAATAATAATTTCTGAAGGCTAAGTTATAAAACTAAATAAGCAATTAAAAGTGAACAAAACAAACACACAACAAAACGCTCATAAACAAGCAATTAATACCTTTTATGCCGCCTATAACACGAAAAAAGAAAACAAAAAGTGATACAAAAACAATATCCCTAATGTCGTTATCAAAAAAACAAAGAGAACAATCGCAAATCTCTCTTAATAACGATATGTTTAACTATACAACAACACCAAGGCTATCAAACGGAGATTCTCACTTTAAATCAGTGGTCTTCACAAAGAGAAACACAACTAACATGAGAGTATTACACTGAAAGAATTAACTCCTAACTCTAATTAACACTCTGCTTCCTTCAATGTATTCAAAGAAAACAAAAAAAGATTTTTCCACTCAACGTCCCACATTTTTATTAAAAATTTTGTTTTAAAATGCTGTAAAAATGTACATATAAGTTAATAATCTTCGAAACATAAACATGCATAAATTTTTATAGCTTGTTATCAACTTTTCAGTGTATCAAAAAATATTTTTGTTCTCTTTAAAAAGCTACTGAATGAAATTGTTGTTGCACACACATGATTATTGTTGCAATTATGGTTGCCGTTAAACATACTAAAAACAAATTGTATGGATTTTTATTATGAAAGATTTTATAACGTCGTAAATTTATTACATTTACTTAAGTTTTTGACAGGAAATTAAACAAAAATAGCTTTTCAGTAATTATAAAAGCAATATCACTAAATACAGTACAAGACTTAAAATAAAATATAATGTAATAAAGATTAACAATACAGGTAATTTTGGTACATTTTAAGAAGCTGTTTTTTAGGATTTTTTTTAATTTGAGCAATCCTGGTTGTAATATTTATGAAGAGAATAAATAAAAACCAAGAGAATAAACAAAAATTTCATTTAGCCGGCTAATATGAATGGCGACCACTGCTTTAAATATATGCAATTATTGGACAAACGTTTAGAAAAGCAAACTGAGCAAATTATGAATTTACTGGAAGAGTTCAAAGACCGCGTTTTTTCTGAAATTGAGAAGAGAATTGATGAAGTGAAGAGTGACTTAGTCCTAATAAGAGACAGAGTGGAAAAACTTGAAACAGTGGCAGACGAAATTGTTGAAATGAAAAAAGAAATAAAATTGTTAAAATCAAAAATTCAAATGCAAGAAATTTCTGCTGTTGCATCTGATATACGTATAATCGGTATCCCATATAAAAATAATGAACAACTTCCAATTTTCTTCGAAAAACTCTGCATTACGATTAATGTTGATAAGCCAGAAATTAAGTCTATCTTTCGAGTTAAGCATTTTACTAATGTCCGTAATGTTCCTGATCCTCCTATTGTAGTACGGCTAAACAACTCGTATGAAAGAAACTTATTCCTAAAAAAATGTGCTCAGTTTAAGAGGTGCAATAAAACTCAATTTAGGTTAAGTCATATTGGTCTCGATAACGATCGATTATTTTTCATAAATGAAAACCTTACCCCGCATAGCTACAATATATTTAAAAACGCGCTAAAAATGAAAAAGGCCAATCGAATTAAAAATACCTACACTCTACGAGGCATTGTCTACATAAAGCGCTACGAGAATGATGAAGCAATTCGTATTGACAGTCTTGAGGAGTTAAGTCAGTTATTTCTTGTACCATAAGCTGCCCAATTATATAGTTCTACAAGATGGAGGTTCCTTAAATATATTAATAATCATTATGATTTTTAATCACAAATGCTTTTTTGATGTTTTTGATGTTTTTGATGTTTTTATAATAATTTTTTGTGTTATGTTTAATATAGTATTTTATTGTAATAATAATTTAATGCGTATCAATATGTACTGCGCTGCTTTAAATAAGTATTGCAATAAACTATACTGATAACAGTCAGTGGAGTTTCAGAGACAGTATGAGCACTATGCTAAAAGTCTTAAGGTGGATTCACCCGTTCGTTCTGAACGTTCCGAACGATTTTTTTATATGTAGTTTGACGTCTCTATTTTTGAGAGAGTGAGAGAAAGAGAGTAAATTTAATGCGGAACAATTTTTGCTTGAATTGGTTTAATTTTAATTATCGTCCCGAACGAATTGAACTATGCTGCCAGATACATAAATTTTTTATGCAAAACTGAAATGAGCTGCCACATCGTATTATATGTACATATGTATGTATAATAATATACAGAGTATATTTGTAAATTTTTTATATTTATTTAACAAAATAGCTATTAGAACATGCACTTGACTTTTATTCATTTGTATATTTTTTATTTTATAAAAATGTTTTAAATTTAAAACAAAGCAAATTGCAATCAACTGCCACTGTGCTGCCGGCTTGTAAAAGTAACACAAAACATTTACAGAGTTGTTGCATATGGTAGCTTTGTTTCTACAGAATATTTGTTCGACGCGGGTGAATCTTCTGGGAGCAAACTCTCAGTAAACTAAAATTGTCTCTCAACGAAAATTTCCTGCAGAACGAACGGGTGAATTCACCTTTAGTAAAACAACATAATGGCTTTACAATCTGTCATTTAAATGCACAAAGCCTCAATAATAAAATGGATGAATTCCGAGTAATCTTTGAAGACTCTGGTGTTGATGCCATATGCATTTCAGAAACGTGGTTTCACCCGAAAACTAGCGATAATGCTTTTATGATTAGTGGATATAATTTATATCGTACTGACAGGAACACCACAACTCAGAGAACAGATGGAGGGGGAGTTGCCATATTCTTAAAAAATGGTATTGTTGGAAATATTGCTTGGAAATCAAAAGTGGATCAAGATATGGAGTACTTGTTTTTAAATATATCGGACCATGTAAATAAAATGCTTCTTGGATGTGTCTATAGGCCATATAAGAGAATTAATACCGAAACTCTCATACATGAAATTGCATCGCAAAGCATAGAATATCCTGACATAATAATTACCGGAGATTTTAACAGCAATGTTCTTACTGAAAGTAAACTCATGGATTGTATGAAGTCGATTGGCATGTCACCTGTAAATATAACTATGCCCACTCACTTTACAGGCATGAGCAATACTTTATTGGATGTTATTTTTGTCAGTAACAAGCAAAAACTGCTACACTATGATCAATTGTCAGCACCTATGTTTTCAAAGCATGACTTGCTCTTCCTCAACTATAACGTTCAGCCAGTTATCAAACAACAAAACTTTACATTTCGAGATTTCAACAACATTAACATAAGTGCACTACAGAGAGATACAGATATAGTGAGATGGGAGCAAATCTATAACATACAAAATATTGATGACCAACTACAATTCCTACAGGGCAATATTCTTAGTTTATATAATAAACATGTTTTAATTAGAAGCAAAAAAGTTCACCACAGAGACAACCCCTGGTTTACAACTGAGGCTGCACAGCTAATACGGGATCGTGATGCAGCATATGCTAGAAGGAAAAGGTACAGAACAGCTGAACTTCACGCAATTTTTTGCAGAAGGAGAAGAGCAGTAGTGTCAAAGATAAGGAAAGACAAATTTTCATATTATGAGAGCAAATTTAGCTCAGCTATAAGTTCTAATAAAACTTGGAAAGAAATAAAGAAAGTTGGTTTGATTAATCAAGCACACTGCAAAGGGTTGAGTGTAAATGTCGAAGAGCTGAATAAAGATTTTATTAACATACAATTGCCTGCCGTAAATTTTAATAACTTTAGTCGTCAAACACATTCAGATTATGACAACCAAATTAACAAGTTTAGCTTTCAAATATTTACTCATGCAGATGTCCTACAAGGTTTCTTATCTGTAAAGTCAAACTCTGTGGGCTATGATGATATAAACCCAAAATTTGTGAAAATTCTGCTGCCGGTCTTACTTCCTTTCATAACACACCTTTTTAACACTATTGTCACCACAAGTTCTTTTCCTCTTCACTGGAAATACTCAAAAATTGTGCCAATTCCAAAAAATTCAAAAGAATTTCGCCCTATAGCAATATTGCCGTATCTCTCAAAAATGTTTGAAAAACTCCTTCATAAACAAATTCTGAATTATGTTACTCGAAAAAACTTGTTAACTACCTATCAGTCAGGCTTTAGGCAAAAACGTGGATGCATAACAGCACTCTCTGAAGTTACAGAAGAGATCCGATGTATTATCGATCAGGGTAATATCGCTTTTCTAATTCTCCTGGATCACTCAAAGGCGTTCGATACAGTCCATCACGAGTTATTATGCTGGAAACTGAAACAAATGTTTAATTTCTCTACGACATCAACAAAGCTAATATCAAGCTACTTGCGCAATAGATATCAGGCTGTATTTTTTGACTCAATATATTCTTCATGGCTGCCAGTTGCAAGGGGCGTACCGCAGGGATCAATTCTCGGTCCACTATTATACATCTTGTATTCCAATGACCTTCCGACTCAACTAAAATATATGAAAATCCAAATGTATGCTGATGATGTTCAACTGTTCATTGGCTGTGACCCTTCAACAATATCGGATTGCATTTCAAAAATAAATTCAGATCTTTTAAGAGTCAGTGTTTGGGCAGCTTCAAATGCTCTGAGCTTAAATCCCAAAAAATCAATATACGTTCCAATTTGCAGAACAGAAATGGGCACCCTGTATCAATCTCGAATTGTTTTAGGAAACTCACAAATTGAAATCGTGTCGTCTGCAAAGAACTTGGGTATCATCTTTAACTCAACACTTTCGTGGACTAATCATATAAATAATGCAACAGGAAAAACATATTGCATGCTAAGCACATTGTGGGCAAATCATTATTTTACACCACTAAAGATAAGAATGTTGTTAGCCAAATTATACTTATTGCCAACACTTTTATATGGGTGTGAATTGTTTTCCGGGTGTAGGGGTCCTGATAAGAGAAAATTGAAAACTGCCTTTAATAATATCACCAGATACGTTTTCAAACTAAAAAGGACTGACAGTGTTTCCCAATTTGCAAACAAATTGTTTAACGTTTCTTTTGATAATCTTTTAAAATGTCGCAGTTTAATTTTCCTACGCAAAATAATCTATACTAAGGAACCTGACTATCTATTTGAGAAATTAAAATTCGCCAGATCGACTAGAGGCAAAGTTATATTGCATATCCGATATCATTACCAAATGTCGGAACGCCAATTTTTTATATACGCCATACGCCTCTGGAATCTACTTCCACATAATATCCAAAGCACAAGCAACGCAGTACATTTTAAAAGAGCAATTTTTAACTATTTTGACTAATCAAAAAAATTCTAGATCTCTTCTTATTATTACGATTAATTTGTCATACCAAAATTATTATTATTTAAATACATACTTATTTTCTTTATATTTATATTCTTTTATTCTTATATTATCATTTTATATAACTTTAAAATTTTATTTAGTACTTTATAAGCTATTTAAATTGTATATGTTGCCATTATTGATGTCCAGTGCTAAATCCAAAAGATATTATGTCTTATTGCACTGGTGACTATTTCTAATAAATAAATAAATAAAAATAAAAATAAATAAATCAATGAAATCGATGAACGCGTTTTGCGTTTATACACAATTAAGTGAAGGTATGAATTTCAAAAATTTGCTCCAGATATGCACAAAATTCTTTGGAAAAAAGATTGATGACTTTTTTATGATTCTCAGAATTAAAAAAAGCAATAAACAAAAGGTTATTTGATTTTTATGATTGCGGTAGCAAAGTAATAAGCGCTAATAAAAATGCGTGGACAATTAAAATGAAAAAAGAAAAGTGCACTTTTTGAATAATTTGGGTTTTTCCGTTAGTTACATGCATGATTTTTTTACAGAAATTGCACCCACATTTATGAGTGCAACAGTACTGAAGCAGGGAAATGGGAACATATGCCTAGCATCAGTATACTTGCCGTATGATGCACCGACACTACCACCAACGTCGGAATTACAACACTTGGTAGAAGATTGCAGAATAAAAGGTAGGAAAGTACTAATCGGATGCGATACAAATTCGCATCATATTGCATGGGGTAGTACTAACATTAATAAAAGGGGACAGGCTCTTTTAGAATTTCTGAACACTAACGATCTATTAACTGTTAATACTGGTGATACGCCTACCTTTATTAATAGAATTAGAGCGGAGGTGTTAGATTTAACTATATGTTCTGAAAACATAATCGATGAAATTGCTGAATGGAGGGTTCTGAACGAGTACTCATTCTCAGATCATCGTTATATTATGTTTAAAATTGCTAGGCAACCGCCAGAACCTATAACCTTCCGGAACAGAGCTAAAACTGATTGGGAAAAATTCCAAAGGTCACTTGATTCTCATTTAGGGCAGGTTTCTTTCAATCGCCTAGAAAGAGAGGACATAGACAGTAAAGTCAAAATCATTACGGACGCTTTAGTTGAGTCGTTTGAAGAGAGTTGCCCACTTCGGGAAAGAAAATCCCCATACGAGAAACCCTGGATGACAGGGGAGATTCGGGCAATGGGGAGGGAAGTCCGCCGACTCTATAATAGAGCGAAACGTAAAAGATTACCAGTATATTGGGAGGATTATCGTGATAAACTCCGAACAGCTAACGTACATCCTGGGGGCTTTTCTGTGAACAGGTGGACAGTGTAAGCGATGTTTCTAAAATTAAAAAATTTTTGTCAAAAGCCCACATCCGGGCTGAATGATTAGTGGATGAAACGGGCAAGACAATTGAAAATGTGGGGGAAACCATTAAACTCCTCATGGATACACATTTTCCATGCAGCCCGGCCGAACTTTCGGCTATGCTGAACGATGGGAGAAGTGGTGAACATGAGGTGCCTATTATCAGCGATAGGATGGTTATG
The DNA here is from genome assembly GCA_963681545.1 of Germaria angustata. NCBI lineage: Eukaryota > Metazoa > Arthropoda > Insecta > Diptera > Tachinidae > Germaria > Germaria angustata. Next base: position 44,993,986 of record OY813002.1, on the reverse strand, counting down.
GAACCGATAAAAAGCTTTCCTCCGTTTAAGGCTGCGGGTCCGGATGGTATCTTTCCGGCCCTCCTGCAGAAAGGGGTGAATTTAGTTTCGACACATCTTGCAGGAATTTATAATGCATGCAAAACACACACATATATTCCAGTCCTTGTTGAACCTTCGTAGTGAACAGACCTATTAGCGGAGTTTTTTACATACTAAACAAACAAAAATACAAACAAAAAACAAATTATTCGTAATAAGTACTGATTCGTAATAAGTACAGTTTTTCTGAAATTTGCTTTATTTGCATTAATAATTTCTGATATAATCTGAAACAAGAAAAACAAACAACAAAAAAAACCGCAAACAAAGTGACTGAGGAATACTCTGCATGAGTACCTCAAAAACAAACAATTGTGAAGTGAGTTCTAACGGGAGAAATGCCTATTTTACTGTGAGTTCTGATGCTAATGCACACAATAAAAATAAAAAATTGGATGATAGTCTTTTTCTAACGGCAAATCCAATTTTACGCGAGCGATCAACTTCGCTTACTCCAATGCCAAGTAGTGATTCGGTAACATTACCATTGCCTAGTTCATCTTTATTTAAGTCAGCGCCATTATCCGCTCCGGGCTCGTGTTCATCACTTAACCAAGTTATCACTACAGACAACAGTATTCAGAAACCTAAGGTGCCTGTCGGAACGGACAGATATATCACAGTGGTAAAGCGCGGGCGAAGCCCAAATTCTTCAAAGATCTCGTCTGTTCCCAAGATATCCAGGGATATCGACGCCGCCTCAACTAGTCGCCAAAACCGTTTTAAAATATTGCAAGATGAGAGCGACAAACCCGAAGAATCCTCGAAAAAACCTCAAAACCACCACCAATCTACCTGAGACAAAAAAATTCAAACACACTTATAAAGAAACTAATCTCGGTCATTGGTGAAAAGGCATTTCACATTGTTCCAATAAAACGTGGTAACATTGATGAAACAAAAGTTCAAATATATAATGAAAAAGACTTCCGCAAAATGGTTAACGAATTCGAAAAAAATAAAACAAGTTTCTACACATTCCAGCTTAAGAGTGCTTAAGGCCTACAGATCGTATTGAAAGGCATAGATTCTTATGTTGTTCCTGAGGAAATAAAAGATGCTCTCACCCTCCAGGGATTTAAGGTAAAGAATGTCTCTAACATAATAAATAGGGAGAAGATCCCCCAACCCTTATTTCGCGTTGAATTGGAGCCAAATGATATAAAATTGAAGAAAAATGAGACACATCCAATTTATAACCTAAAATATCTCTTATACCGAAAAATCACAGTTGAAGAACCACACAAGCGCTCAGGACCCGTGCAGTGCCATAATTGTCAAGAATATGGCCATACGAAAACATATTGTAAATTACCTACTGTTTGTGTTGTGTGCGGTGAATTGCACAACACTGCTATTTGCAATAAGTCAAAGGATCAAAAGGAAAAAAAAGTGCAGTAATTGTGGAGGTAATCACACTGCTAACTACAGAGGATGTCCTGTATTCTCTTTTGTTAAACAAGCTATGAGCCAAAAGCCTAAAGTAACTCCAGCTCAAGCAGGAAATACTTATCCTCTAATGGCCCAACCAATCACTCCACAAGTATCGTATGCTGACGCTGTGAAGATCAACTCTGTTCCAGTGCAAAAAGTGTCTCCACCAAATAACACAACAAATGCAAACGCAAGCTTTAATTTCAATCGCCTTGAAGCTACTATTGATAATCTGGTGCAAACTATATACAACTTTTCTATAAACAACTTTACAACAAATATGACTAGCATGATGCAACAAATGCTGCGAATGCAGAACACACTACTTCTAGCATTAGTTAACAAGCCATGAATACGTTAAAAATATGTTTCTGGAACGCAAACGGCATTCGCCAACATAGAAACGAACTTGAGCACTTCCTCACGGTGAAGAATATTGATATAATGTTGGTATCTGAGACTCATTTGACTTCGCGGAGCCTTTTTAAAATGAGTGGCTACACCTTATATGGTACAAAGGACCCGAGAGGAAGAGCATGCGGAGGATCAGCAATTCTAATAAAGTCAAGACTCAAGCACTATATTCTTGAGAACAATTGTGAAGACCATCTACAAGCAACAAATATTTGCATCGAAAATTTTTGCACAAATCTCGTGATATCATCAATTTACTCCCCTCCCAGATTTTTAATCACTGAGGATCAATATGAGGATTTTTATAGAACTCTTGGACCTTGTTTCGTAGCAGCTGGGGACTACAATGCAAAACATACGTTCTGGGGATCGCGTCTTATTACACCTAGAGGTCGAGCATTATTCAACACAATTTCAAAAATGGGTTTGGATGTCATTTCGAGCGGGGAGCCCACTTACTGGCCTACTGACCCACAAAAAATTCCAGATGTTATAGATTTTGGCGTCATGAAAAATATCTCTAGGGATTTAATTCATGTTGAAGCTTCTCATGATCTCTCCTCCGATCACTCGCCAACGATCGTTACAATTTGTAGCCCACTAAGAAGTGACTTACCTCACCCATATGTGAAGATGATAAATCATGTTAATTGGCTGGGGTTCAAAAAATATCCCAGTAGTTATTGTACGGGAAACATCAGGTTTAGAACTCCCGATGATATTGAACTTAACATTGCCAATCTTACCGAGAATATTAAACAGGCTGCTAAACATGCCACTACTTCCTATCCGCAGACTGGGTTTAATAGAATTTATTCTGCGGATATTGAACGTCTCGTATGTGAAAAAAGAAGAGCTAGAAGGGAATGGCAACAGCACAGATCAACCCAACATAAAATTAGACTTAGAGAATGCACAAAACGACTCCAAGAGTTGCTTGCATCTGAAAAATCTGCTTCTCTTAAGAACTATCTGGAAGGTCTCGATGTTACAGCAGCATCTAATTACTCCTTGTGGCGCGCTGCTAAAAAAACTTAAAACACCCGTTGAGCCTAAACCACCCCTGCGCACTTCTAAGAACTAATACTGAAAAAGGTAGCATATTTGCTGAGCATTTAAAATACGTATTTACCCCAAACACATGTACTGGTGCTGTTGATTTGCCGAGCGTAGTTGCTCTACCCCCTCGACCCATAAAGTTTAAGATGCGTGATGTAAATAAACTAATTGCTGAAACCAACCCAAAGAAGTTCCCGGGTATTGATGGAATTAGTAACAAGATGCTGATGAATTTGCCTCGTATTGCTATTAGAATCCTGTTATTTATTTTTAATGGCATTTTACGACTGGAGTATTATCCACACAGCTGGAATCTTGCCATGGTCAAAATGATTCCAAAGGCGGGCAAAGATCTTACCAAGGCTGAGTCATATAGGCTAATAAGTTTCCTGTCAACAATTTCAAAGCTCTTCGAAAAGCTTCTCATGACAAAATTGTCCCCAATTCTAACTGATAATGGGTGCATACCGGACCATCAATTTGGTTTTAGAAGTTAGCATAGCACCATTGAACAAACTCATAGAATGGTTCATTTCATAAAAAGAACATTTGAAGAAAAGAAGTATTGTTCTTCCCTCTTTATTGATGTTTCTCAAGCATTTGATAAAGTGTGGCACGAAGGCCTGATTTTGAAATTGAAGACATATCTACCAATTAACATAGTAAATCTTTTGCAAAGTTACATTCTTGCCCGGAAGTTCACTGTTGTGGAAGGAGACTTTATGAGTTTGCCCGAAACTATCTCATCCGGTGTGCCACAGGGGAGTATATTGGGGCCAGTTTTGTATTTGATTTATACCTGTGATATGCCTTTGAGCAGTAATATCCTCACCTCTACATTTGTCGATGATACAGCCTGCCTTAGTGTGCATGAAAATCCTTACGTGGCATCCCGTTATCTTCAGGAACATATTAACCTGTTGGAATTGTGGTTGAACTTATGGAGAATAAAAGTAAATGAACAAAAGTGTGTTCATATCACATTTACCCTACGAAGAGACACTTGTTCCCCCATTCGAATCAACAATCAAGTTGTTCCTCAACATTCACAGGTGAAATACCTTGGTCTACATCTTTACCGACGGCTTACATGGAAACAACACATTGACTCTAAGCTAACACAAATGAAGCTTAAATTAACCCAGATACATTGGCTGATTGGTAGAAATTCTACCCTCAGTCTAGATTGTAAACTTTTAATATACAAGTCGCTTTTGAAACCCATATGGTGTTATGGAATTCAGCTATGGGGCACTGCTTCAGCTTCCAATGTAGAGAGAATCCAACGAATGCAAAATAAAATTTTAAGGTTAATAACATCGGCTCCATGGTATATGAAAAATTCAATTTTACATCGTGATCTAAATATGCCACTTGTGACCGCAGAAATTGAAAAGTATGCAGGCAAATATTTAAATATTTGAGTCCCATCCTAATCCTCTTGCTCGTAATATCTTGAACTTTACTGGACACATACGCTTAAAAAAGAGGGATACTACGGCCTTAATACCCAATACTTCAGATGAAAGTTTTTGAAAATACATATTTTTGTGCTTAACACTACATTTTATGTATAATTAATTTCTATCACTAGGTTTACGTCCGACACTGGTTTGGCCTAATTATTATATCTATATTTAAGATTTGAATACTTATTGTTAGTTCTTTTTGAAGATACAATGAATAAATATGAGTGAAAAAAATATATTCCAGTAGGCTGGCAGGAAGCGAGGGTAGTGTTTATCCCCAAACCTGGCAAGCCAATTATTATTCACCAAAGGATTACAGGCCAATAAGCCTAACTTCCTTTTTGCTGAAAACCAAGGAGAGGATAATCAACGGCATGGTTAAAGGCAGGATCGCAGACCATATGCTGAGGTTCAGGCAACACGCATATGTCAAAGGTAGATCAGTGGACACTGCATTTCATAATGTGGTGTACTTTATAGAAAGGTCACTTAATGAAGAGATGTACACACTCGCGGTTTGCATTGACATTGAGGGGGCTTCAACAACGTGCATACCGATACACTTAGTTGTGAGGCGCACAATGTAAGTATAAGAAAAAGGGTGCAAAGTGGAACTCCACAAGGGGGGATTTTATCACCCCTTATATGGACCACAACAATACATACCCTTATTAGGACTCTGACCGATGAGGGATTCGAGACAGTCTGCTATGCAGATGACGTCATGATACTTCTGAAGGGAAGGGATCCAAATCATTTTTGCAGGAAGGCCGAGGAGGCATTAACCCTGGCACACAACTGGGCTCAACCAAGAGGGTTGAAAGTTAACCCAGAAAAAACTAAAATTGGCCTATTTACAAGAAAGACGAAGATAGCTCCATATGATAAGCCGCGCTTGCTTGAAAGGACAATAAATATTTCCGACAGGGTGAAGTATCTAGGAGTGTGGTGGACATCGATGGAATATAAATGCAACATCAAAACAATACAGAAAGTTCAGAGAACCTGCTGTCGTGGTATAAGTGGGGCCTTCCGAACGACATCAACAGAGGAGATGGAAACAATATTATCTATCCAGCCAATCGAAATTAGTATAAAATACGAAGCGGCTCTGGCAGCAAAACGACTAAAGGTGATGGATGAGTGGATCGATCAGGAACACGAAGCGCATCATCAACGAATCTTTACGGCCATAGGAGAGTCCATACCGGAAAATGGCGCAAATGACCGCATACCGGAGACTAGACTAGAGGCTATCTGCGTAACATTGATCCCCGACATCCATTCCTAGTTGACCGACCCTTGGAATCCGATTCCAAGGGTCGGAGCCCCATGGGGCTTCATTGTTACACGGATGGATCAAGGTCGAGAGGGTGTTTATATAGAAAACACCACGGAACTGTTTTTCCGCCTACCGGACTATTGCACAGTTTTGCAGGTGGAAGTTCGGGCGATAACGGAGTGTATCAGGGAACTCAATGTAATGGGGAGGTCAGGACTTGTGAATATATTCACAGGTAGTCAGATGGTCATTAGAGCAATCTCAGCGGAACGCACTAAATCAGTTACTCGACACATAGTGAAGTGCGAATCATATGGGTGCCAGGGCACACGGGGATAACTGGAAATGAGAGGGCAAACTCACTTACTTCTAGGGCAATAGAGTTAGGTAATATAAGCTTGAAATGCGTGAAACCTTTCCATGCAGTTAAATCCGAGCTAAAGACTTGGGCACATAGGGCCCATTCAACTCTCTGGAATAACGGAACAATGGGAATCAATACAAAAATTCAATGGGGAGATCCAGACGAGAGAAGAACGAGGGATCTGCTAAAACTTAGCAAGCTCGAACTAAGTAGAATAATGGGAGTTGTCACAGGGCACTCTCAACTACTGGCACATCTTAAACGCATGGGAATAGCGGGAGGAGATGAATGTAGAGCATGTGGCTAGGAACATTGGAACACTATTTGTGCCAATGCCCCGCCTTCTCACAAATAAGGTCCCGATACCTTGGGGGTGACGCCTTACCGGACATAATCCGATTACGGGGAATATGTTGGAGGAAATTAAGGAACTTTGTGAGTGACACGGAGTTTCTCTAGACCTTTGGGTCAATATATTATTGTTAAACCCAAGGGAGCTCACAACAAGCCTTCACTTGCTTAGGTGTATGTCGTATGACATGTGCTATCATACCCCTCCAATCAACCTAACCTATGAGTGCTTATGGTTTGGAATATTTTGAAATACACTTCCATTCATAAGTACCTGTCAGTAAAATATTGTTACGAATTTGGTCGTGAACAGTCCTATTATAGTTGTTCTAGAGCATACTGAATTATTGTTAATCTTATTTGCTTGTATTATTCATCATAATTACTCTAGAACATAATGAATTGTTGTTATTCTTATTGTTTTTGTATTCATTGTAAATGAGCACATGACAACTATACATGCATGCATACATAGATAACACTGTGTGTAATTTTTTAAGTCGTGGCAAAATAACCATATACGGACACCACTACGGGATAAAAGACTAAAAAAAGACCCGTGTCTTCCAATTTTTTCCAAAGTCATGCACTTTTTTTTATGGGCCGCCAAAGATTTGGGGCCTCGGTATCATTTTCGCAAAAAAGTGATCATTTCCTCGGGCTCATATCTTGCAAAACGTTCCGAATTTCGATTTACTCTCTGAGGCAAACTTGTAGCTCTTGTCATAAAGAACAAAAATTGCGAACATATAAAATCAAAAAAACTTCACCTTCCAGATAAAAATCGCAAAAAAACTTAAAAAAATTCGATTTTTTTTACCTTTTTCTCTTGTTCAGGTCCATAGGTAGCAAACCGTTCACAATTCAAGGAAAGGATACTCAAGATATCTTGCTGCCACCGCTCCACATAAAATTGAGAATTGTTAAAAAATTCGTCGAAGTGGCTGTTGTAAATTGTCCAAACGCATTCGCCTATTTGAAAAGCGTTTTCCCAAAGCGTAGCGATGACAAAATTAAAAAAGGTATTGTCGTAAATTTAAAACGAATTTTTGTTCACCTAATTGTACTATTTACACTATGTTAATGTTTTCTTTTCTGTCTTTATTTTTTGTTTTCATTTAACAGGCGTACTTAATGGCCCTGACATTAGAAAGCTATTCAAGAGCAACTTCGATTCATCGCTTGATGAAAATCATTCAATGGCATGGATTTACCTTCAGCGTGTATGCACCAGAGTCTTGGGAGGGGATCGAGACGCGGAACCGGAAGCAAGAGAATGGGTGAAAGAAATGCTGCATTATTTTGAGATAATCGGCGCATCGATGACATTAAAGCTGCATTTTCTTCATTTTCATTTTGACGATTTTATCAAACAACTTCCTACCGAATCCGATGAGCAAGGAGAACGGTTTCACCAAACCACAATGCCCATGGAAAAACGGTACAAAGGCAAAAACCTCGACGCATTGCTTGCAGAGGTATGTTGGTGGAGTCACAAGAACACCCTGTATGATGTTAATGAAGTATTTGAAGAAGAAAGAGCTGATGATGGAGGGCAGTCTGGAAGCAACGTGCCTGTGGACACCATAAGTTCTGAATCAGAGTCAGATTCGGACGATTCGGACGACGATTTGTATCCACAATTTAAGAGAGTGCGATTTGCGAGTCCAGGGCCATCAACATTATAAACATAATACGAATACTTTTTTTAATATTTTTGTAATTGATAGCATAGTATCTCAATGTAAATAAAAAACAAATGAAATTAAAAAACGGTGTTCAGAATTATTCCCAGGAAGTTTATATGTTGTAGAAATTTGTTTATTGAGATCTTAGGTAAATTTTTGTAGTTGATTGTTTCCTTGAATTTTGAACGGTTTGCTACCTATGGACCTGAACAAGAGAAAAATTTAAAAAAAATCGAATTTTTTAAAGTTTTTTGCGATTTTTATCTGGAAGGTGAAGTTTTTTTCATTTTATATGTTCGCAATTTTTGTTCTTTATGACAAGAGCTACAAGTTTGCCTCAGAGAGTAAATCGAAATTCGAACGGTTTGCAAGATATGAGCCCGAGAAAATGATCACTTTTTTGCGAAAATGATACCGATGCCCCAAATCTTTGGCGGCCCATAAAAAAAGTGCATGACTTTGGGAAAAATTGGGAGACACGGGTCTTTTTTTTAGTCTTTTATCACGTAGTGGTGTCCGTATATGGTTATTTTTTTTCGTGTTGCACTGTGTAATGGAATGGGAATGTACACAAACACACATGTTAAGTACGCACGGTTTCTAAGTAATTGAAACCGCGAATAAGCTCATGATTACTGTTGTTGTTAACCGCGGCATTTGTATGTCTGATTGAAGCATGTGTGTATGTGTGTATGTGCGTGGCTTGTGCTCGTGTTTACTTTAAGTGTACGATGATGTGCGCAGTTTCTACAAACATTATGAATGTTCAAGAAATGATCATTAAGGGTATAAATTAATATTTTCTATTATTTTCTAATTTTAATTTAAACGAGTTCTTGTTTGTTTTTATATACATACCTTTTTTTATTTATTGTATATTTAATGAAAATTTTATTTAGATTTTTAAAGTTTTTATTTATTGTAATTTTAGTGAAAATTTTAGAAAAAAATATTTAGTTCACTTATTTTATTTGTTTTTAATAAATTGCTATACACCAGTTTTTATAATCATTGTTATTAAATAAAATTAAGAAATCGTTCTTTAAATTAAATTTCAAATTTCTTCAGATTTATTCTCCTTACTTCGAGAGTTCTATAAAAACTGAAACTTTTTAATTTTTCTACTATATAGAAATGCTGTGTTATTTATATTTTAAATTTTCGTTTGAAGTCTGTCCGTTCTCTCTACCTTGAGAGTTCTATATAAAAAAATATTTTTTCTACTATGTAGAAAAGGAATAACTGCAAGAATAACTGAACTTAAGATTCTCTCATTAAAATTAAAAATGCTTACATAAATTTCTTACATACAAAAATTGTTACTAAGCGCATACAAATCACAAAATTCATTCTCTCCTTCAATAATAATCAATTTAACACTGAATAGCATAAATATGCATACGTTCGTTAACTACTCCCCCCTTTAAAATAACAGTCGTCCTCGACTGTTACAAAATAATATCTTAAAATAAACAGTTCTTCATGAATTAGTTAAATTAAGTTGGTATCTGTAGTCTCTACTTATGAGTAATATAACATTAACAATAATAAAAAATTTTGGTTGTTTAATATTAATAACATATTGTGAGGGTTCAATTAATTTGTTGTTTTTTTTTTTTGTTTTTTTTTTATTTTTTTCTAATAGTCTTAGTTTGACTTGAATTTTAACTCTTCATATTCTACTATATAGAAATTTCAGTACATTTGTTTATTAAGTTTTTCTTCTTTGCCTTATATTTTAACTTTTCATTTTCTACTATGTAGAAATTTTATCTTACAAAATTTAATTTTGAAAAATCCTTAATTATATTTTATTAATTCAATAAGTTCTTTAAACATATGTATTTGTTTTAATTTTTAACTTCTAATTTTCTACTATGTAGAAATTTTATATTACATAATTTAATTTTCCAAAATATTTTATTATATTTGTTTTAATTTTTTACTTCTAATTTTCTACTATGTAGAAATTTTATCTTACATAATTTAATTTTCCAAAATACTTTATTATATTTGTTTTAATTTTTTACTTCTAATTTTCTACTATGTAGAAATTTTATCATATAAAATTTAATTTTCAAAAAAATAAATTAATATAATTTTTCATTCATTTAACTTGTACTGTTTTTTAATTATAATTTTGGTACATGGTATGTATGTATTAATATATTACATACATATTTGGAGTCGTAAAAAAAAATTTGCATACTAATGACAGCGATAATTGAATTCTTATAAAGAAATATAAAACTAAAAAGAACTAAGAAGGGCACAGGTATTTAATTGTAATTGAAAGACAGGATGTGAACAAATGAAATATACATATATTTAGCAATACATATTTAACATGAAATAAGTATTTAACAATACAATTTTAACAAAACCGAAAAAGGACAAAAAAAAATTTCAAACATATGTAAATACTCAAACAGTTAAGGACCTTTCGTTAGATAAACAAAATTCAGAATAGTTTAAACTTGGTCAGAAATATCATAAATATTTCTGCAAGATTACAATTGAAGTTATTAAGTTAATATGAAGTTCTTTATAATACTTGGTACTATTATCTTCAGATAATAAGAGGGTATTATAAAACAGAACCGATAAAGTGTTTTGACATTGAAATATCATTGCTGTCTGTTCCATTTGCATCAATTGTAGAAGCATCTGATGCATTAAGTATAGTTTCCTGACCATGAATAGAATGATTGTCGGTAGAAGCATTTGATGAGTTATCAACTGCTGTCTTGTGAGCTTCTGTAAATGCATGATGATCACTTAACTATTTCCGTTTTTAAAATTTTTTATAAGATCCAAAGCATGGGGCCCCACGTTGGGCGCCAATTAATATTTTCTATTATTTTCTAATTTTTATGTAATGAAAATTTTATTTAGATTTTTAAAGTTTTTATTTATTGTAATTTTACTGAAAATTTTAGAAAAAAATATTTAGTTCATTTAGTTCACTTATTTTATTTGTTTTTAATAAATTGCTATACACCAGTTTTTATAATCATTGTTATTAAATAAAATTAAGAAATCGTTCTTTAAATTAAATTTCAAATTTCTTCAGATTTATTCTCCTTACTTCGAGAGTTCTATAACAACTGAAACTTTTTAATTTTTCTACTATATAGAAATGCTGTGTTATTTATATTTTAAATTTTCGTTTGAAGTCTGTCCGTTCTCTCTACCTTGAGAGTTCTATATAAAAAAATATTTTTTCTACTATGTAGAAAAGGAATAACAAAAGGAATAACTGCAAGAATAACTGAACTTAAGATTCTCTCATTAAAATTAAAAATGCTTACATAAATTTCTTACATACAAAAATTGTTACTAAGCGCATACAAATCACAAAATTCATTCTCTCCTTCAATAATAATCAATTTAACACTGAATAGCATAAATATGCATACGTTCGTTAACTTATATAAGCTGCGCACATCAACGTCAGCAGTCAGTCTGAGTCAGTCTAAGTTAGAGTCACTTAAAGTTCAGTTCAGTCAGAGTTCAGTCAGCAGACAGACAGTGTTGAGTCTGTAATTAGTGAGTGAGTTGTTAGACTTTACCGTGATCGTGTAAAGTGTATTAAGTGGTTACTATTGCTTTTGAGCATAGTACGGTGGTATTACATTAAATAAAGTAGTAGCTGTTAAGTACTGAAAATTGAAGTATTGAGCGTTTAATTTCATTGCAATAAAAGAACCCACGGAAACCGTTCTTAAAAAGGTAAAAACGTAACAATTTAAAAAATTCGCAGTATTTATAGGTGTTTATTGATCGATTTTTGTCATTCAAAAAGTGCCGACGAACGCGAAAAGTACAAGCGTTTTTGTAACAATCGCACGTTGGCTTAAGCGAAACTAGAGCATGTGAAATTTTGGATACAATATATAAAGGCTTTTATTCTAACTTTAAACAAAGATGGCAGGATTCTAATCGTACGAAGTCGAGATTTCAAAAAAAGAATCCAAATTGGCTTGAACGCACATTTACAATTAAGTTTACTGAGACTGAATGTTCTACCAGTTCAGCACTTGGTCGGCCACGTAAATCGTTTGAGGAGTGCTGTGATCGCACCAAACCATACAAAAGGGATGCAGTACGTGAATGTTTCCTCAAGAAGTAATTGATTTTACTTCTCGTATTTCAAAAACCAACCACAAAATTTGTACATTAAAAACTTTGGGGATGTTTATAAAGCTTGAACTTACAAAAGAAAAATACGAGCATCTAATGCATTGGTTAGAAAATGAAGGGTACAAAATACTCGTACCATACAAAGAACTCACGAAAGAAAAAACTAACAGTTATCCTCAAAGAATTTCTATTAGTGAAAGTTCAGCCAGTGTACCTCTGCAAAATCTGTTGAATCATACTACTAAAAGAGTCCTAGAGACCAACAGCCTTATGCATAAAAACTTAAAACAGGTTGGTAAACCAATGTTAAGCAAAATTCCTTAAAGTTTCATTTAAAAACGATTGTTAGCTTAACAAACCAATGTTAACATCAAATAATTTAAAGCAGCTACTCATCTACTTTAAAGCGATGTTAAAATATTTTATGAAAAATATAATAATTAAATATAATGTAAATATACAAAACTTTATATACCACGTTTATACGCACATCTTATTTGCAAATAGTACTATTTGCAAATAACTAATTCACTGTTTATACAGGAAATTGCATACATAACATATGTTATTGTTAGTGATGCCAGGTGACGAAAATATGATTGTTTGGAAAGCTGCTATAAAAACACATGTTTATAAAAGTGAAAGAATTAATAAAAAAATATTAAAATGGCAAAATCGAAAACAATAATATTTTTGGAAAATGTAATTAATACAAAAAAGAAAAAAATTGTTGCACAAATATCTCAACAAAATGCACCAAAAGTTTTTGATAGAATGTAGTGGCAACGTCTTTCTTTTTATTTGCAAATAGTGTTGTTATTCACGACTTATTTAAGTGAGTTAATAAGTTACAATAAAAAAGTTATAGGGCAACATTTTTCTTTTTCATTTGCAAATAAGACGTACGTATAAAGGTAGTAATAGTGATGTACATACAATCAACAGAAGTAAACAAAGCTCGTTCTTCAAGTAATCGGTTTAAAACCTTTACAAAAAATAGGCGTATTTATTACTTTACTTTGCGATAAATCTATTTAGTTTATGTTTGTTATGTACTATACATATTAATTTACATCTTAAGTAACGAAAAATGACATTTTATATTAAAACTATGCAAATCATTATCAATATATCCGACTATCCGGATGAATAATACTCATTTTTTGCATCGTTAACTATAAAGAGACAAGAGAGAATGATGGTGTTGCCAGTATCAACATATAAAATTTATTATCATAAAATATTTATTATAACATACTGGTTATGCATACGAATTTTTAACATAGGTTTGTTAGCCTTAAAGTCTTTGGTAGCTGACGTGAACTTCAAGCCTCAAGTAAGTTTTTTTATGCATAAGGCTGCAAGTCAGCAAAGGACATAAATAAAACTGAAAGCGGAAATCTAACAATGTACTATAAATGGTGATATGATGGGGCATCTAGTCAACGCGAATACCAACAGAGGTTTTCTGATGATCAAATTTCTGACTCTCATTTATATATGACATCAGTTGTACCACTTAAATTATGATTAAGTGATGACATAAATAAAGTAGTATGGAACAACAATAAACCTTCTTCCACACAGTATTGTAGAACTCTACAGTTTGCATGCGTTAAAGAGACACCTTAAGTTATACGAGAAGAAAAGAGAGTAGCCGATGAGGAGATATCTCAACTAAAAGAATTTGAGTTAACAGTAAATAATCGTAACTTTAAAGTAAAACATGAATTATATTTTACAATGATTGACGGCAATACAGCACAATCAGTAACAGAAATACCAGCAGCATCTTCTTGTTTTATTTGTGGAGCCACAACATCCAAGATGAATAAAATCGAAAAAACAAGCACTGCAATTTGGTATGTCACCACTTCATGCGCGTATTAAGCTGATGGAGTGTCTTTTGCATGTAGCAAAAGACACGAACTTTTTACCGTAAATGTATGGTCTGAAATATTTTATAGCCCAACGTATTGCAGTTAGTTCTTGCTCTATGGTATATTTATTACTTTCACCTTTAGTGAATGATCTAGAAGCATATGAAATTGGCATTAATATACCTTGTTTTTCTTGACTAAGGACAGCACCACAAGGGTGTTTACTTGCGTCTGTCGTAATAAAAAATTCTTTAGAAAAATCGTGGTATTGTAAAATTTTAGAACTTATTAATTGATTTTTGAGGTATTGAAAAGATTTTTCGCAATCTTTGTTCCATTCAAAAGGAATATTTTTTCTTGACAATCTAGTAATATGTTGGGATGATTCAGCGAAGTTTGGAATGAACCTTCGGTAATAATTACAAAATGCTATGAAGCGTTTAGCTTCATCACCATTCTTTGGTGTAGGATAGTTTTGGACTATAGAAAGTTTACTGTCATCAGGAGATATACCTTTATCAGTACATTTGTGACCTAAGAATGTTACTTCAGTTCGGAAAAATGAACATTTGTCTGGATGTAGTTTCAGATTATGTTTTCTGCATAATTCAAATACATTTCTTAAATTTCGTAACATATGTGTTTGTGAGCAACCAATTACTACAAGGTCATCCATATACACGAATGCTTGTGCTGGAGATAGACCTGAAAAAGCTAATGACATCATACGTTGAAAAGAATTTGGTGCTATTTTTAAACCATACGGTAATCTTTTAAATCTAAATGATCCTTTATCTGTGGAAAAGGATGTAATATCTCTAGATTCCTCATCAAGCTCTATTTGATGAAAACATGACATAAGATCAAGGCAAGAAAAGAATTTAGCTCTGCCCAATTGATCAAGAATATCATCTATGCGAGGTAACGGAAATTTATCAGCTATTAAATTTTTATTTACTGCCCTGTAGTCTACTACTAGTCTACTACTAGTCTCCATCTTTTTTGCGTTGTACCAGGTAAAGGTTTCTTTGGTACTAAGAGTATAGGACTGTTGTGATCTGAAATGGATGGTTCAATAATATCATCTTTAATTAGTTTATCAACCTGATTATTTATTTCATCTTTTTGAGAATGAGGTATTCGATAGTTTTTAATGTAGACAGGTTGTGTATTATTTACTTTAAGTTTTTGTTTATAAAAATTATTGACTGATATGTTTTCAGATTCTAGAGCAAAAATATCTATAAATTCATGGCATAAAGATTTTAGATCATTTTCTACAAAAGATGGGAAGTTTTTAGAAAGTCGTTCCATTTTTTCTTTGGATCTGGTGGGTGCGCCATTTTGTTTTGCAATTTTATAATCTTTAATTGATTCGGTAACAAGTTTAATATCAGAAATTATTAAATCTTGTTCAGTGGTATTAATTATTTTTACCAGAGGATTTGACTTGGAAGTTATTGTATTTGCGATGTAAACGCCGTTTTGAATTGTTTGATAAGGTATCAAAACATTTTGTTCTGGTGATTCAAATTGTATGGATCTTATAACTTCAGATCTGGCAGGAAGTGATATTGAATTTATGGTTGGACCATTTGTAAGAGGTATGCCAATGTCATGATCAATTTCATTTGATCGGATAATAATCAAATCTCTATCATTGGAGTATTGTAAGACACAATTATACTTTCGTATGAAATCCATTCCAATTATTCCATCTGCTTGTATTTTGAAATCATTTGTAACTACATGAAAGGTATGTTTTATTAGATATTTGTCTATTTTTAATTCGCATTTTACACTGCCTAACGTTGAAATTATACCATTACCAATACCATTTAAATTTTTTCTATTATAAACATTTATTGATTCATTTAAGACCTGGTTGTGCTTGATAATTGAAATATCAGCGCCAGTATCTATTAATAAAATTGAAGTTCCATCATTTAGAGTAGTTCTACAGCTTAAATAGCTACATAAATTTAAGTTAATATTGTACGTTTTGGTTCCTATTGAGTAATTAGAGGTCTTTGCTCGTTTCCCGAGTCGAATTCTGCGGATAGATTTATGTTTCTGTTTTGAGAATTGTTGGAATTATTGTAACGGTTTCTATTATCGTTATTGTTACGATAAGAACCAGAATTATTGTTATTGTAATTACGGTTGTTAGTGCCGTTATTACGATAAGATACGTTATTACTGTTTCTATTGCGATTGAAACGGTTGTTTCTATTTTGAGAATTGTTAAAGGATTGATTAAAGCTGTTGCTTCTGCCTTGGTTACTATTACTATTATTATTATTGTAACCTTAACGTCTGAAGCCATAGCTTAGAATAGAATTTTCTTGACCGTATGCTTCGGTGCAACTGTTTATGAATTTCGTTACTACTTCATTCATGTTATTGAAGTTAGCTGATTGCATAATAATTTTAACTCTGTCAATGGATGTGTTTTTAGTTATAGCCGTAACTGCTGAACGTGTAGCATATTTGTTGGCTATTTCATGTGGTAATCCATCTCTAATATAGGCTGTTTCTAATTTTTTCGTTAATTCCTCAATCTCATTAACGTAGGCATTAACGTTTTTTCCTGATTGTCTTATACTCAATAATTTGGCATTTATTACATCAACGGATTCACCTTTAACCGTTGTTTTCAGTTTAGAGATTATTTGTTGTAATGTAATTTCTGATGAAATTAGATTTCTTGCTGTTCCTTTCAATTTTGTTTTGATAAGGTTTACAGCTACTGATTCGTGAGTTTCTTTAATCGAATCTGCTAAATTAATAGCATCGATAAAGCTTTGCAAGTTTTCGGAATTTACATCAAAGTCTGGAATTAACCTGGAGGAAGTATTTAAAAATTCTACTACCGTTTGAGGCATTTTGGATATTTGTTTTTGTTCCGTTTCGGGTAAAGGATCGAACACTATTGGTTCATGGATTGAGTGTGGAACAAATACTTTGAAGCTTTTTCTGTAACTTACGGAAATTAATTTTTCACGTAGGTCAGAATAAAAATTATCAGCGGAGGTTTGATGAGCTTTTGTAAACCTACTATAATTTATATTAAGTAGTACTCTGAGTTTTTCCAACTGTTTGTGAAGAATGTTTATATGCTTGTTAATTGTTTCAGGTTTTGTATCCCTGTCGGTATTTAAGCATTTGTATGATTTAAGGAATATTTCTTTTATCGCCTTAGCCCTGGATACGATTGTTTCCCATTTCATTAGTTAAAGAACTGATAAGGAAATTGCATAAGAGCAAAGTGAATGAGGCAACAATCCGTTCACAGTTAAAAGACAGTATGGAAGTATTCTTTTTTTTTTTTTTGACATAAATTTGGAAAAAGTCTTGCCAAGCGAAAAGTAATGTTTGGTTTAGTTTCGCAAGTAAAGAACGTATGCATCCTTCGTATTGGAGCATGTAGGAATATATATATAGTATCAATTAATATACAATCTGATACAAAAGAGATGGGAAAAAATCCGTTTGTAAGCAAAGAAACAAAGGAAGATACATCAATAGAAGTAGAATATAGCAAATTTTGCTTCGAAGTAATTAGAACAGGCAAGTTTTTAACAGTTTGTCATGTTATGGCTTTAAATTTTCTCGAATAATGCTCATGCGCATCTAAAGAAAAGCGAACAAAAATAATTTTTATATTAGACTCTGTCTAAATTGTTAGCTATTGACGCAGCTCTAGTGTAATTCTTTTTCAAGGATCTTTTGTGCAATTGGTAAAGAGTTACCAAGAGTTGCATGGCTAATAGAATAATTATTATTATGAAGTAGACTGGCGAGAAATCAATTTTGACCACTATGTCATTTACGACATTAGCGTTTGGTTGTTCAATTTTCGATTCCTTACCGCCCATTCTAATAACTTTTGATAAGAAAAATTTTCAAGAATGGATTAAGCTAAGCTTCTAGAACTGTTACGTACGTTAGTAGCTTGACCTTTTACATATACAAAATGAAAGTTTACAATAGTATTACTTATATTAAGTTTACACGGCTAGCCACTTGTTAATATGTCTCTGTCTAGGACGTTTTAGTACTTAAATTTAAAGGTACTTATGTCATTACGACCGTCACCATGTTTTTGCAGGGTGAATAGTGGCAATGGCATAAGCCGGTCATTACCAATTAATGATCGAAACGGTTAAATCTTGAATTGTTATACCCATGCAGGGACACGTATGTATGCAGGGGTGATTTAGTTTTTAGTAATTTGGTTTGTGGTTATTATATATTTTTTTTTATACCACGTTGATAGTGGTTATTTATTTATTTATAATATATTTATTTTTTGTTAGTTATACATATATATAAATAAATATTATGCACTTATTACTTTAAATTAATATATTACCCTTTTGTTGGTATCAAGTTGTGGGGATGTGTTGATATGTCCTTCGTCATTGTATGTGGGGATGAACTTTGTTGTTATTTTATGTTGTTCTTTCGTCATTGAAAGTAGGGATGAACTTTGCTGTTAATTCATGTTGTTCTTTCGTCATTGAAAGTAGGGATGAACTTTGCTGTTAATTCATGTTGTTCTTTCGTCATTGAAAGTAGGGATGAACTTTGCTGTTAATTCATGTTGTTCTTTCGTCATTGAAAGTAGGGATGAACTTTGCTGTTAATTCATGTTGTTCTTTCGTCATTGAAAGTAGTTTAATGGGAGTTAGTTGATTAGTGCGTCTTCATCAGTACCAAAGCCTCTCATAGCCTTACGCAAATCACGGGTATCATTGACGGAATCATAGTTTTATGCTTACAGGATTTATGTTTACAGGATTTCAAATCATAGCCTTACGCAAATCATAGTTTTAATATAGTTTTTTTTCACTTTTATATATATATGTTGTAGATCGATTTTTTTTATTTTTATTTTTATTTTTTATTTTACTTTATTTTATTCCAGGCTGGCAGGATCGCCATGTAATGTGGAAAAAGGATCGCCATGTAAAGTGGAAAAGGATTTGTTAAATTTGTTTTAGTTTTGGTGGCTTGCGACCGTTTATGTCGCAAGCGCTCTTTATTGTTTTGAGTTCTTATCAAGACTCTGTTCTGATTAAGACTATGTTCTGATTAAGACTAACTGTACAAATTAAATCTTACATTCTAAAGACCTAAAAGTACACTAATACTAACACATTTGAATACTTATGAATATGATACTTATAACTAAACATTAGGATGGGAATGAACTAGTCAGCACATTTACAGTATGTGTAAATGAGCCACTCAGCATATTCCCAGTGTGTGTGGACAATGTTGCTATACAAAGTATGTAGCTCGTGTTACATACAGACGGTATGGTAACTACGACTTGTCAAACACACTACAATACTAAGGCAGGCTGTATCATCGGCAAATGTAGAAGTGAAGATATTACTGCTCAGAGGCATATTACAGGTATAAATCAAATACAAAACTGTTCTCAGTACACTCTCCTGTGGCACTTCAGATGAGATAGTTTCGGGCACACTGATGAAGTCTCCTTCCACGACAGTGAACTTCCGGGCAAGAATGTAACTTTCCAAAAGATTTACAATGTTTATTGGTAGATATATCTTCAATTTTAAAATTAGGCCTTTATGCAACACTTTATCAAATGCTTGAGAAACATCAATAAAGAGAGAAGAACAATACTTCTTTTCTTCAAATGCTCTTCTTATGAAATGAACCAATCTATGAGTTTGTTCAATGGTGCTATGCTGACTTCTAAAACCAAATTGATGGTTCGGTATGCACCCATTATCAGTTAGAATAGGGGACAATTTTGTCATGAGCAGCTTTTCGAAGAGCTTTGAAATTGTTGACAGTAGACTTGTTGGCCTATATGACTCAGCCTTGGTAAGACCTTTGCCCGCCTTTGGAATCATTTTGACAATGGCAAGTTTCCAGCTGTGTAGATAATACTCCAGTCGTAAAATGCCATTAAAAATAAATAACAGGATTCTAATAGCAATACGAGGCAACTTCATGAGCATCTTGTTACTAATTCCATCAATACCCGGAGCTTTCTTCGGGTTGGATTCAGCAACCAGTACATGTGTTTGGGGTAAATACGTATTTGAAATACTCAGCAAATATGTTACCTTTTTCAGTATTGGTCCTTGGCCAGCCTCCGGTAGAAGTGCGCAGGGCTGGTTTAAACTCAACGGGTGTTTTAAGTTTTCTAACAGCGTGCCACAAGGAGTAGTTAGATGCTGCTGTGACATCGAGACCTTCCAGTTAGTTTTTAATAGATTTTTCAGATGCAAGTAGTTCTTGGAGTCGTTTAGTGCATTCTTTAAATCTATTTTTATGTTGGGGTGATATGTGCTATTGCCATTCCCTTCTATTTATTTATTTATTTACAGCTACATTATATTTACAGCTGACATTACAAAAATATTACATAAGTGACTAGGTTAAAAACAATTATAAGTAAAAACATTGGAATTTAAATAATTTAAAAGCTTTCTTTTAATAATATTAACATTATCGATAAATCAATGAGATCATAAAATTTATTAAAATCCGAACAAATTCTACGGAATGGATCGAAATTCATGAAATTTGATCTGTGAAATCTAAGATATAAGGGTTCATATGATCTAAGTTGCCTATTTGGAATATTGATGTTTATTTGGTCGTTTGACCTTGAAATAATTTTAAAAAGAATACAATGTTAGATGCAATTCTTCGGCTTTTTAATGTAGGGAGATTTATGAGTGCCAAACGATTACGATATGGCGGCAGATTCACAGCTGGATTCCATTGAAGACATCGAAGACAAAATAAAAGGAATTGTTTCTGGACTGATTCTATCATTTTAATATATAAATTGTACTGAGGATCCCAAATAACAGAGCCATATTCAAGAATGGGTCTTACTAAAGATGTGAAGAGATTTTTTGTAACGTAAGGATCATTAAACTCTTTTGCCCATCGTTTTACGAAAAATAAAACACTATTAGCCTTGTTAACAGCATATGTGACATGTGTGTTAAAATTAAGTTTTTTGTCGAAGTAAATTCCAAGGTCTAAAATTGAGTCAAGAGCTATTAGCTCAGTGCCATTTATAAAATATTTGGTCGAAAATGGTGAATATCTAGTAAAAATCATTAATTTGCATTTATTAATATTTAATTCCATAAGGTTTACGGTACACCAATTAAAAAAGTTGTTTAAATCCTTCTGAAGGTGAATGGCATCGTCGATTTTAGCAATATTTGAGAAGAGTTTGACATCATCAGCATACATTAGAACATTACCGAATTCAATGGCTTTTGGAAGATCATTTATAAAAATCAAAAATAAGAGAGGCGCAAGATGGCTGCCCTGAGAAACACCAGAAATTACTTTAAAATAATTTGATCTGGAGTTATTGTAAATAACACATTGTTTGCGCCCTTTTAAATATGATTTTATCCAGTGTAGGAAGTTCCCGGTAAATCCGATAGCATGAAGCTTCTCAATCAATAGGTCATGGTTTACCTTATCAAAAGCCTTACTGAGATCTGTATAAATAACATCCGTTTGCTGGCTATTATAAAAGCTTGCGTTGATATATGACGTCAATTCCAATAAGTTTGTAGTTGTAGATCTACCACGCCAAAATCCATGCTGTTTTGGAGATATAATTGATGAAATTTCATGCTTGAGTGTATCCGTTATAATTTTCTCGAACAACTTAGGGATAGAATTTAATTTTACTATGGCTCTATAGTTTGTAGCATTATTACGACTACCAGATTTATAAAGAGGGATGATAAATGATTCCTTCCAGCAGCTAGGAAATAAACCAAACTTCAAAGAAATATTAAATAAATACGTTAATGGGATAACCAATGACTCCGCACAATTTTTTAAAATGCTGCTTGGAATACCATCAGGTCCAGGTTTGCAAGAGCTTTTTAATGATTTAAGATTTGATAAGACGGTTGAGCCATCTAAGGAGGAAATATACATAGAAGTTGCAGTAGGAATTTCGTAAGGATACGATGAATTGTCAACAGTATTTGTAGAGAACGTAGAAGCGAATAACTCAGCGAAAATATTTGCGATATCAGCATCATTCGAGTATGTAGTACCATTGAATTTCATAGTTGTCGGGTATGATGACACTTTATTTTTGAATTAACAAAGTTGAAAAATAATTTGGTGTTGTTTTTGATGTTATATTTAATTTTACTAACATAGTAATCGTAACATTTTTTACTTTCAATATTAAAGTGACTGCTTGCTATTAAGTAATTGCTTCGATCTAATGAACTTTTGCTCAATTTAAACTTTTTATGGAGTCTGTTACGTTTATTTTTCAACCATGCCAATGTATTAGTAAACCAGGGAGGACGATTGGATATAACCTTTTTTATCAACGGAGTACTGGCAGAAACACAGCTATTAAGCATTGAGTAAAACTTTTGAAAGAGTAGCTCAAAATCACTTCCGTCATTTCTATACGTAAGTATTTCTAACCAATTTATATTAGAAAGCAAATGATTTAAATATGTAAAATTCGTTCGTTTAAAACATAGACACTCAGTTATATTATGTATTGTTTTCATCTTCGGGAAAGGTGTAGAGATAAGAAGTGTAGGATGATGACGATCCTCTGGAATGCATAGCGGGATGGTCCTACTCACATCAAATAAGGAGGGATTATTTACAAAAATCAAGTCAAGTAATCTGTTATTAGTATTATGAACACTATTTATCTGGAAAACATTAATATCAGCAAGGCACATAAGAAAATCGTGTGTCCAATCATGCGGTGTAATCGGAATCAAAAATTCGGTGTCTTCGGAAGAAATCCAAGATGCTGTTGGAATATTAAAATCCCCCAATACCATCAAGTAATCTGCAGGTTTAAGTTTATTTGCAACAGATTTGATAACCTTAGCATGCGTTTGATAAATTTGTGGATCAGAATTAGGAGGAATGTAAGAGCAAGCAATAAAGAGAGATATGTTTAAAATTTTAGCAGCCACGACAACAATCTCTATATTCAGCGAATTTTCAATTATTACTTCCTCAGCTGGATATAAGCTAGAAACAGCAATCAGTACTCCACCTCCTTGTTTGCAAATTCGATCACGTCTAAAAATTTGATACTTATCACACATAATTTCGGCATTGTAGGTGTTATTATTAAGCCACGTCTCAGTTAGAGCAGCAATATGAAATTCAGTATGAAAACTATTGAGAAAAGTATTGGTAAGCTTGGTGTTCATCCCATTAACATTCTGGTATACTATACTGAGGCTAGAAGACAAACTTAGTTTTTTGGCTTTTGAGGAGGAATACGTTGACAGTTTTGTTCTCAAGGTAGATGAACTTAGTTTTTTGACACATTAGGTTGAAGTTGAGGGATTACACCAACATTTTGTGATCTATTTCGATATACGTATTCACGAACTAGAGTATGTACTGGCCAGAAATTTGGTTGAATTAAAATTTTGTATATATCAGCCGAAACCGTAATATTGAATGAAGATATAGATCTAGGTTCAGAAAAATTTAATTTTTGTATAGAAATATCAGGTTCGTTTCCAATTTTATTTTTAACATAATAAATAATAGAATCAGGTGATGTGTCACTTGCAAGACGAGAAATGAAAATCGATTTTCTTGGCTCACTGCTTGAAGCGAAGCATAAACAGTTGCGTCAGGATCCAGTTGTAAGGCACGGCCACTAGAACACTGATCATTTTTGGAAGCAGTGTTAACAACAGCTTCAGCATAGCTTTGAGAATCATCACTAGTTTCTATATTTATTGAAGGATATGAATCACAAACTTTAGTCGCAGATGTTGTCGGATTGCACTCAGAATCAGGTTGTTCATCACATTTCTCCTTATATTCGTTATTATTATTATTTATTGGCGATTTACGACGTTTTTGAGCTGGTTTCGGAGGGGATTTCAAATTGTCTAGAGATGTGAACTCATTAAACAATCTACCATAAGCCACAATACAATCATTTAGCTTAGAAGCTTCATTTTGAATTTCAATAAATTTTGATTTCTGATTGTTGGAAAAACGGTAAAAATCTACTCCAACTTTCCTGCAGCTATCACAACACCAAGACAGTCCATTGTTCTTGGTAATGGCTTCAGCTACTAGTCCAGATAAACCACTGCACTTAAAGTGACAAAATTCATGACACAGCCAACAAACAATCATTCTCTCATCATCACCTTTAACACGACAGTTTTTTGCCAAGCAAGCCATAGTAGTAATTATGGGTATTTTCACATACGAGACGTTCAATTTCCGCAGAATAGATTCTATCAAACCCAGTCTGCGGATGGGAGGTAGTGACATGTTTAGCAACCTGTTTAATATTCTCGATAAGATTGGCAATGTTAAATGCAATATCATCGGGAGTTCTTAGCTTTGAAATAATCTTGTTTCTAAGATTATATATTTTGTTCATTTAAAGAACAAATAAAACACACTAGTTTAAAAAGAAACTATATTACTTTTAAAAGAACTTCAAAAATTTTCTACTCGTCCGGTAACTTAATGCTGAACAGAGATATTAGTAGGTTGAAGCCAGAAATAAAAGTGATTTTATTTATACAATTCATGTTCCTTATATACTATTTCAACATATGAAATTATATTAATGCAGATATTTCTAAGAGTGTTTGATTGAATTTAAATTTAATTTGAAATAGAATTTGAAAAAAAATAATAAATACAGTAGTAAGTGGGCAGCTTCAAAATTATATAAAATGGAAAATAATAATTACAGAAATATGTGGCCTGCTTCAGCTTGATGTTTTCTGTACAATGGCTACTGAGATATTTTTTGAACCCCAGCCAATTAACACGATTTATCACCTTCACATATGGGTGAGGTAAGCCACTTCTTAGTGGGCTACAAATTGTAACGATCGTTGGAGAGTGATCGGAGGAGAGATCATGAGAAGCTTCAACATGAATTAAATCCTTAGAGATATTTTTCATGACGCCAAAATCTATAACATCTGGAATTTTTTGTATGTCAGCAGGCCAGTAAGTGGGCTCCCCGCTCGAAATGACGTCCAAGCCCATTTTTGAAATTGTGCTGAACAACGCTCGACCTCTAGGTATAATAAGACGCGATCCCCAGAACGTGTGTTTTGCATTGTAGTCGCCAGCTGCTACGAAACAAGGGCCAAGAGTTTTGTAAAAATCCTCGTATTGATCCTCAGTGATTGAAAATCTGGGAGGGGAGTAAATTGATGATATCACGAGATTTGAAAAAAAAATTTTCGATGCAAATATTCGTTGCTTGTAGATGGTCTGCACAAATGTTCTCAATAATATAGTGCTTGAGTCTTGACTTTATTAGAACTGCTGATCCTCCGCATGCTCTTCCTCTCGGGTCCTTTGTATCATATAAGGTATAGCCACTCATTTTAAAAAGGCTTCTCGAAGTCAAATGAGTCTCAGATACCAACATTATATCAATATTTTTTACCGTGAGGAAGGGCTCAAATTTATTTTTATGTTGGCGAATGCCGTTTGCGTTCCAGAAACATACTTTTAACGTGTTCATGGCTTGTTAACTAATGCTTGAAGCAGTGTGTTCTGCATTCGCAGCATTTCTTGCATCATGCTAGTCATATCTGTTGTAAAATTGTTTATAGTTTGCACCAGATTATCCATTGGTTGCTTCATGGGGACTGAAATTAAAGCTTGGGTTAGCATTTGTTGTATTATTTGGTGGTGACACTTTTTGCACTAGAACAGAGTTGATCCTCACAGCGACAGCATACGATACTTGTGGAATGATTGGTTGGGCCATTAGAGGATAAGTGGCGAAGTACGTATTTCCTGTTTGCGCTGGGGTTTCTTTAGGCTTTTGACTCATAGCCTGTTTAACGAAAGAGTATACATGGCATCCTCTGTAGTTGGCAGTGTGATTACCTCTACAATTACTGCACTTTTTTTCCTTCCGGTCTTTCGACGTATTGCAAACAGCCGTATTGTGTAATTCACCGCATACAACACAAACAGTAGGTAATTTGCAGTAAGTTTTTGTGTGGCCATATTCTTGACAATTATGGCACTGTACGGGTCCCGAACGCTTGTGTGGTTCTTCAACTGTGATTTTTCGGTATAAGAGATATTTTAAATTATAAATAGGATGTGTCTCATTTTTCTTCAATTTAATATCATTTGGCTTTAGTTCAACGCTAAATAAGGGTTGGGGGATCTTCTTCCTGTTTATTATGTTAGAGACATTCTTTACCTTAAATCCCTGGAGGGTGAGAGCATCTTTTATTTCCTCAGGAACAACATAAGAATCTATGCCCTTCAATACGATCTGCAGGCCTTTAACACTCTTAAGCTGGAAAGTGTATAAACTTGTTTTATTTTTTTCAAATTCGTTAACCATTTTGCGGAAATCTTTTTCCTCATATATTCGAATCTTTGTTTCATCAATATTACCATGTTTTATTGGAACAATGTGAAATGCCTTTTCACCAATGACCGAAATTAATTTTTTAATAAGGGTGTTTGAATTTTTTTCCCTCAAATAGATTGGAGGTGGTTTTGAGGTTTTCTTCGAGGATACGTCGGGTTTGTCGGTGATATCTTGCAAAATTTTAAAACGGTTTTGACGGTTAGCTGAGTTGGCGTCGATATCTTCGGAACCGATGAGATTTTAGATGAATTTTGGCTTCGCCCGCGCTTTACTACTGTGATATATCTGTCCATTCCGACAGGCACTTTAGGTTTCTCAATATTATTGTCTATAGTGATAACTGGGTTAAGTGATGAACACGAGCCCGGAGCGGATAATGGCGCTGATTTAAATAAAAAAGTACTAGGCAGCGGTAATGTTATCGAATCACTACTTGGCATCGGAGTAAGCGAAGTTGATCGCTCACGTAAAATTGGCTTTGCCGTTAGGAATAGACTATCATCAGATTTTTTATTTTTATTGTTTGCATTAAGAGCTTCGGAACTCACAGTAAAATAGGCATTTCTGCCGTTAGAACTCACTTCACAAATTTTTTGTTATTGAGGTACTCATGCAGAGTATTCCTCATTCACTTTGTTTGTTTTTTGTTTTTTTGTTTTTGTTGTTTCAGATTATATGAAAAATATTATTAGTGCAAATAAAGCAAATTTCACAAAATGAGTACTTATTACGAATATTTTTTTTTTTAATTTTTGTTTGTTTAGTATGTAAGAAAAAACTCCGCTAATACGTCCGTTCACTACGAAGGTTCAACTACGATTCTCAATTTCATTTGATCGGATAATCAAAACTTTATCATTGGAATATTCTAAGACACAATTATACTTTCGTATGAAATCCATTCCAATTATTCCGTCTACCTGTATTTTGAAATCATCCGTAACCACATGAAAAGTATGTTTTATTAGATATTAGGAAAAATTTATATTTCTATTTTGTGAATTGTTGGGATTATTGTTACGGTTTCTGTTATCGTTATTGTTTCTGTTATCTTAAGAACCAGAATTATTGTTATTGTAATTACGGTTGTTAGTGCCGTTATTAAGATAAGACATGTTATTATTTGTTTCTGTTACAATTAAAACATTTGTTTCCATTTTGAGAATACTTGAAAGATTGATTAAATCTGTTACTTCTGCCTTGGTTACTATTATTATTATTACTGTAACCTTGGCGTCTAAAGCCAAAGCTTAGATTAGAATTTTCTTGACCGTATGCTTTGGTGCAACTGTTTATGAATTTAGTTACTACTTCATTCATGTTTCTGAAGTTAGCCGATTGCATGATCATTTTAACTCTGTCGTTAGAGGTGGTTTTGGTTATAGCCGTAACTGCGAACGTGTCGCATATTTATTGGCTATTTCGTGTGGTAACCCATCTCTAATATAGGGTGTTTCCAATTTTTTCATTAATTCCTCCATTTCGTTGACGTAGGCATTAACATTTTTACCAGATTTTCTTGTGCTCATTAATTTGGCATTAATTACATCAACGGATTCACCTTTAACCGTTGTTTTTAGTTTATAAATTATTTGTTCTAGTGTGGTTTCTAATGAAATTAAATTTCTTGCTGTTCCTTCCAGTTTTGTTTTGATAAGGCTTACAGTGTAATGTGTTGAACACAATGTATATCGCCATGTAATGTGTTGAACACAATGTTGTTAAGTTTTTGCAACTTGCGACCGGTCACGTCGCAAGTGCTCTTTATTTACTCGAGTTCTGATTATAACCAACTGTACAATTAAATCTTATATTCTAAAGACCTAAAAGTACACTAATACTAACACAGTTGAATACTTATGAATACGATACTTTTAAATAAACATTAGGATGGGAATGAACTAATCAGCACATTTACAGTATGTGTAAATAAGCCACTCAGCGTATTCCCAGTGTGTGTGGACAATGTTGCTACAACAAAGTATGTAGCTCGTGTTACATACAGACGTTATGGTAACTACGACTTGTCAAACACACTACACCTCCCTTTTTTGGAAAAGAATAATCAATATAAAATTTATTATTCTTTTATATAATACAAAGTAAATAAAAAATATATATATAAAACAAATTAATTATTATTAATATTTTATAAAGTACAAATATGTACATTACATGTTAAGTGGGAAATAGTATGTTTTAAGGAAAAATTTTTGTTCAATATAAAAGTAATACAAACATATTAAATAGTTTGTTTTAAAGAAAAATTTTTTTCAATATATTATTAGTACAAGCATTAAATAGTTTGTTTTAAGGATTTTTTTTTTTCATATATAATTAATACAAACATGTACTTTACATGTTGAATACGAGAAAAAATGGAAAAAAACTGTTTTTAATGAATCTGTATTTCTTTTTCAAAAGATTAGTATTTTTTTTTTTTAAGGGATTAATTAATCTTTTTTGTTCTATTTTTATGGACGGTAAAAAGTTTACCATTAGCGTCCATTAATGTGACATTGTTAGAAGTGTCAATTTCTTTAACTGTAAATGGGCCTGTGTAGACCGCATCCAGTTTATGTCCTGATTCATTGCGGACTAACACAGAATCATTAACGCAGAGAGTAGAGGGATTAGAATTTTCATTGGATAATTTTTGTCTTAGGACTTTAGCATTTTCAATGAGGCTCTACGTTGTGCTATTTGGGGTCTAAATTTAACTTCCTTTTCGTAAGCCTCAACGTTGTAAACTGGTTCTATGCCATTCTTATTGGTGAAATCTAGCTCTCTTGGAATTTTCCCGTAGATCAATTCAAATGTACAATATGCATGAGCTGTGGATGAAGGTGTATTATAACAATATACAAAAAATTTTAACCAGTTGTCCCAATCTGATTTGTCTACTGAAACATAAGATCTCAAGTACTCGTTGAATGTTCTGTGAGATCTCTCAATTGTACCAAGTGTTTCATGATGGTAAGCAGTGGAGTGTAATTTTTCTATCTTCATTAGCTTACATAATTCCGTTAGTACTTGATTTATATACTCAGTACCTAGGTCCGTAAGGATTGTATTCATTGGACCATATATTCATATATTCCATAATGGCTTTCGCAACATTTCTGGCTGATTTATTTATTATTGGAATAGCTACTAGATATTTAGTTAAATCACACATTATAGTCACAGCGTATTCGTTCTGTGAATCCGATCGTGTAAGGGGACCTATTGTATCAACTATTACTCTTTGAAAAGCTTTTAAAGGAGTTGGTGTTATAACGAGAGACTCCTTGCCTTTAACCGTGGTTTTGTTGGTTTGGCATTTAAGGCATTGTTTGACATATTTAGCTATATCTCTAGTCATGCCTTTCCAATGATATTGAAGTTTTATTTTTTTTTATCATTCGAGTTATGCCTGGATGTCCACCTGTAACAGGATCATCATGGTATTTTTGCATAATTCTCATTTTTTCACAATCAGAAGAAACTTTAGTAAGTTTTGGTACAAGCACAATTGTTAAATTAGCATCTTGCAAGATTGTATTACCTTTTCTTTTAAAGGTTTCTATATTTATTCCTAGGTAATTAAGCATACTATCATCTAGTGAAAGTAGCAATGTTGTGAGACCAAGATTATTAGCTATTTTTTCAAGCTTTAGAAAGAGGTGACCTAGGTCGACATTTCTATTAATAATAAGATCTTTCAACTTAAATTCAGAAAGTACTTGCTTTCCCTTATGGATAATTACTTTATCCTTAGTAAAATACAATTTGGGTATTTTACGGTGCTCCTGGGCATTTATAGCCTAATATATTTTAAAATTAACTGATTCTGTTTTTTGTGCAGGAGTGTCGTTCGCACTTTCTCTGCCTGTTTTAGCCTGTAGTCTTGTTGTAACTCTCAGGACTGTATTGACTTCAATATTTTTAATATCTTTAAATTCTATTCGTGACAGTGCGTCTGTCACTGTATTTCCTCGACCCCCAATATACATAACTACAAAATCGTACTCCTCGAGGTCAAGTCTCATACGCGTGAGTTTAGACGATGGATTCTTTAGAGCAAATAAATATGTAAGTGGTTTGTGATCACTTTGAATCCAAAACTTTTTACCGTAAATGTATGGTCTGAAATATTTTATAGCCCAATGTATTGCAGTTAGTTCTTGCTCTATGGTAGATTTGTTACTTTCACCTTTAGTGAATGATTTAGAAGCATATGAAATTGGCATTAATATACCTTGTTCTTCTTGAGTAAGGACAGCACCACAAGAGTGTTTACTTGCGTCTGTCTTAATATAAAATTCTTTAGAAAAATCAGGGTATTTTTTAAATTTTAGAACTGATTAATTGATTTTTGAGGTATTGGAAAGATTTTTCGCAATCTTGGTTCATTCAAAAGGAATATTTTTTCTTGGCAATCTAATAATATGTCGAGATGATTCAGCAAAGTTTAGTATGAACCTTTGGTAATAATTACAAAATGCTATGAAGCGTTTAGCTTCATCACCATTCTTTGGTGTAGGATAGTTTTGGACTATAGAAAGTTTACTGTCATCAGGAGATATACCTTTATCAGTACATTTGTGACCTAAGAATGTTACTTCAGTTCGGAAAAATGAACATTTGTCTGGATGTAGTTTCAGATTATGTTTTCTGCATAATTCAAATACATTTCTTAAATTTCGTAACATATGTGTTTGTGAGCAACCAATTACTACAAGGTCATCCATATACACGAATGCTTGTGCTGGAGATAGACCTGAAAAAGCTAATGACATCATACGTTAAAAGGAATTTGGTGCTATTTTTAAACCATACGGTAATCTTTTAAATCTGAATGATCCTTTATCTGTGGAAAAGGATGTAATATCTCTGGATTCCTTATCAAGCTCTATTTGATGAAAACCTGACATAACATCAAGGCAAACAAGAATTTAGCTCTGCCCAATTGATCAAGAATATCATCTATGCGAGGTAACGGAAATTTATAAGCTTTTAAATTTTTATTTACTGCCCTGTAGTCTACTACTAGTCTCCATCTCTTTTGCGTTGTACCAGGTAAAGGTTTCTTTGGTACTAAGAGTATATGACTGTTGTGATCTGAAATGGATGGTTCAATAATATCATCTTTAATTAGTTAATCAACCTGATTTTTTGTTTCCTCTTTTTGAGAATGAGGTATTCGATAGTTTTTAATATAGACAGGTTGTGTATTATTTACTTTAAGTTTTTGTTTGTAAAAATTATTGACTGATATGTTTTCAGATTCTAGAGCGTAAATATCTATAAATTCATGGCATAAGGATTTTAGATCATTTTCTACGAAAAATGGGAAGTTTTTAGAAAGTCTTTCCATTTTTTCTTTTGATCTGGCGGGTGCGCCATTTTGTTTTGCAATTTTATAATCTTTAAGGGATTCGGTAACAAGTTTAATATCAGAAATTACTACATCTTGTTCAGTGGTATTTATTATTTTTACTAGAGGGTTTGACTTGGAAGTTATTGTATTTCCGACGTAAACGCCGTTTTGAATTGTTTGATAAGGTATCAAAACATTTTGTTCTGGTGATTCAAATTGTATGGATCTTATAACTTTAGATCTGGCAGGAAGTGATATTGAGTTTATGGTTGGACCGTTTCTAAGAGGTATTCCAATGTCATGATCAATTTCATTTTTTCACACTAATATTTATTTATTGTATCTTCAAAAAACTGAACTAACAATAAGTATTCAAATCTTAAGTATAGGTATAATTATGAGGCCCAACTAGTTTCGGACATAAACTTAGTGATAGTAATTAATAATACATAAGAATCGTATTTAGCAGAAAAATATTTTTTAAAAGTTTCATCTGGAGTGTTGCGTACTAAAGCCTCTTTTTTAAGCGGATGTGTCCAGGAAAGTTCAAGATGCTACGAGCAAGGGGATTAGGATGGGACTCGAGTTTTGTTAAATATTTGCCTGCATATTTTGCAATTTCAGCGGTCACAAGTGGCATATTTAAATCACGATGTAAAATTGAATTTTTTATGTACCATGGAGCTGATGTTATTAACCTTAATATTTTGTTTTGCATTCGTTGGATTCTCTCTACATTGGAAGCTGAAGCAGTGCCCCATAGCTGAATTCTGTAACACCAACCCATATTCAAAAGCGAATTATATATTAAAAGTTTACAATCTAGCCTGAGGGTAGAATTTTTACCAATCAGCCAATGTATCTGAGTTAATTTAAGTTTTATTTGTGTTAACTTAGAATCAATGTGGTTTTTCCATGTAAGCCGTCGGTCAAGGTGTATATCAAGGTATTTCACCTGTGAATGTTGAGGAACAAATTGATTGCTGATTCGAATGGGGGATCAAGTGTCTCTTCGTAGAGTAAATGTGACATGAACACACTTTTGTTCATCTACTTTTATTCTCCATAACTTCAACCACAGTTCCAACAGGTTAATATGTTCCTGAAGATATCGGGATGCCTCGTGAGGGTTTTCATGCATACTAAGGCAGGCTGTATCATCGGCAAATGTAGAAGTGAAGATATTACTGCTCAGAGGCATATTACAGGTATAAATCAAATACAAAACTGTCCTCAGTACACTCTCCTGTGGCACCCCAAATGAAATAGTTTCGGGCACACTCATGAAGTCTCTTTCCACGACAGTGAACTTCCAGGCAAGAATGTAACTTTCCAAAAGATTTACAATGTTTATTGGTAGATATATCTTTAATTTTAAAATTAGGCCTTTATGCCACACTTTATCAAATGCTTGAAAAACATCAATAAAGAGAGAAGAACAATACTTCTTTTCTTCAAATGCTCTTCTTATGAAATGAACCAATCTATGAGTTTGTTCAATGGTGCTATGCTGACTTCTAAAACCAAATTGATGGTTCGGTATGAACCCATTATCAGTTAGAATAGGGGACAATTTTGTCATGAGCAGCTTTTCGAAGAGCTTTGAAATTGTTGACAGTAGACTTGTTGGCCTATATGACTCAGCCTTGTTAAGATCTTTTCCCGCCTTTGGAATCATTTTGACAATGGCAAGTTTCCAGCTGTGTGGATAATACTCCAGTCGTAAAATGCCATTAAAAATAAATAACAGGATTCTAATAGCAATACGAGGCAACTTCATGAGCATCTTGTTACTAATTCCATCAATACCCGGAGCTTTCTTCGGGTTGGATTCAGCAATTAATTTTTGTACATCACGCATCTTAAACTTTATGGGTCGAGGGGGTAGAGCAACTACACTTGGCAAATCAACAGCACCAGTACATGTGTTTGGGGTAAATACGTATTTGAAATACTCAGCAAATATGTTACCTTTTTCAGTATTGGTCCTTGCCCAGCCTCCGGTAGAAGTGCGCAGGGCTGGTTTAAACTCAACGGGTGTTTTAAGTTTTCTAACAGCGTGCCACAAGGAGTAGTTAGATGCTGCTGTGACATCGAGACCTTCCAGATAGTTTTTAATAGATTTTTCAGATGCAAGTAGTTCTTGGAGTCGTTTAGTGCATTCTTTAAATCTATTTTTATGTTGGGGTGATATGTGCTGTTGCCATTCCCTTCTATTTATTTATTTATTTACAGCTACATTATATTTACAGCTGACATTACAAAAATATTACATAAGTGACTAGGTTAAAAACAATTATAAGTAAAAACATTGGAATTTAAATAATTTAAAAGCTTTCTTTTAATAATATTAACATTATAGATAAATCAATGAGATCATAAAATTTATTAAAATCCGAACAAATTCTACGGAATGGATCGAAATTCATGAAATTTGATCTGTGAAATCTAAGATATAAGGGTTCATATGATCTAAGTTGCCTATTTGGAATATTGATGTTTATTTGGTCGTTTGACCTTGAAATAATTTTAAAAAGAATACAATGTTAGATGCAATTCTTCGGCTTTTTAATGTAGGGAGATTTATGAGTGCCAAACGATTACGATATGGCGGCAGATTCACAGCTGGATTCCATTGAAGACATCGAAGACAAAATAAAAGGAATTGTTTCTGGACTGATTCTATCATTTTAATATATAAATTGTACTGAGGATCCCAAATAACAGAGCCATATTCAAGAATGGGTCTTACTAAAGATGTGAAGAGATTTTTTGTAACGTAAGGATCATTAAACTCTTTTGCCCATCGTTTTACGAAAAATAAAACACTATTAGCCTTGTTAACAGCATATGTGACATGTGTGTTAAAATTAAGTTTTTTGTCGAAGTAAATTCCAAGGTCTAAAATTGAGTCAAGAGCTATTAGCTCAGTGCCATTTATAAAATATTTGGTCGAAAATGGTGAATATCTAGTAAAAATCATTAATTTGCATTTATTAATATTTAATTCCATAAGGTTTACGGTACACCAATTAAAAAAGTTGTTTAAATCCTTCTGAAGGTGAATGGCATCGTCGATTTTAGCAATATTTGAGAAGAGTTTGACATCATCAGCATACATTAGAACATTACCGAATTCAATGGCTTTTGGAAGATCATTTATAAAAATCAAAAATAAGAGAGGCGCAAGATGGCTGCCCTGAGAAACACCAGAAATTACTTTAAAATAATTTGATCTGGAGTTATTGTAAATAACACATTGTTTGCGCCCTTTTAAATATGATTTTATCCAGTGTAGGAAGTTCCCGGTAAATCCGATAGCATGAAGCTTCTCAATCAATAGGTCATGGTTTACCTTATCAAAAGCCTTACTGAGATCTGTATAAATAACATCCGTTTGCTGGCTATTATAAAAGCTTGCGTTGATATATGACGTCAATTCCAATAAGTTTGTAGTTGTAGATCTACCACGCCAAAATCCATGCTGTTTTGGAGATATAATTGATGAAATTTCATGCTTGAGTGTATCCGTTATAATTTTCTCGAACAACTTAGGGATAGAATTTAATTTTACTATGGCTCTATAGTTTGTAGCATTATTACGACTACCAGATTTATAAAGAGGGATGATAAATGATTCCTTCCAGCAGCTAGGAAATAAACCAAACTTCAAAGAAATATTAAATAAATACGTTAATGGGATAACCAATGACTCCGCACAATTTTTTAAAATGCTGCTTGGAATACCATCAGGTCCAGGTTTGCAAGAGCTTTTTAATGATTTAAGATTTGATAAGACGGTTGAGCCATCTAAGGAGGAAATATACATAGAAGTTGCAGTAGGAATTTCGTAAGGATACGATGAATTGTCAACAGTATTTGTAGAGAACGTAGAAGCGAATAACTCAGCGAAAATATTTGCGATATCAGCATCATTCGAGTATGTAGTACCATTGAATTTCATAGTTGTCGGGTATGATGACACTTTATTTTTGAATTAACAAAGTTGAAAAATAATTTGGTGTTGTTTTTGATGTTATATTTAATTTTACTAACATAGTAATCGTAACATTTTTTACTTTCAATATTAAAGTGACTGCTTGCTATTAAGTAATTGCTTCGATCTAATGAACTTTTGCTCAATTTAAACTTTTTATGGAGTCTGTTACGTTTATTTTTCAACCATGCCAATGTATTAGTAAACCAGGGAGGACGATTGGATATAACCTTTTTTATCAACGGAGTACTGGCAGAAACACAGCTATTAAGCATTGAGTAAAACTTTTGAAAGAGTAGCTCAAAATCACTTCCGTCATTTCTATACGTAAGTATTTCTAACCAATTTATATTAGAAAGCAAATGATTTAAATATGTAAAATTCGTTCGTTTAAAACATAGACACTCAGTTATATTATGTATTGTTTTCATCTTCGGGAAAGGTGTAGAGATAAGAAGTGTAGGATGATGACGATCCTCTGGAATGCATAGCGGGATGGTCCTACTCACATCAAATAAGGAGGGATTATTTACAAGTCAAGTAATCTGTTATTAGTATTATGAACACTATTTATCTGGAAAACATTAATATCAGCAAGGCACATAAGAAAATCGTGTGTCCAATCATGCGGTGTAACCGGAATCAAAAATTCGGTGTCTTCGGAAGAAATCCAAGATGCTGTTGGAATATTAAAATCCCCCAATACCATCAAGTAATCTGCAGGTTTAAGTTTATTTGCAACAGATTTGATAACCTTAGCATGCGTTTGATAAATTTGTGGATCAGAATTAGGAGGAATGTAAGAGCAAGCAATAAAGAGAGATATGTTTAAAATTTTAGCAGCCACGACAACAATCTCTATATTCAGCGAATTTTCAATTATTACTTCCTCAGCTGGATATAAGCTAGGAACAGCAATCAGTACTCCACCTCCTTGTTTGCAAATTCGATCACGTCTAAAAATTTGATACTTATCACACATAATTTCGGCATTGTAGGTGTTATTATTAAGCCACGTCTCAGTTAGAGCAGCAATATGAAATTCAGTATGAAAACTATTGAGAAAAGTATTGGTAAGCTTGGTGTTCATCCCATTAACATTCTGGTATACTATACTGAGGCTAGAAGACAAACTTAGTTTTTTGGCTTTTGAGGAGGAATACGTTGACAGTTTTGTTCTCAAGGTAGATGAACTTAGTTTTTTGACACATTAGGTTGAAGTTGAGGGATCTATTTGTGATCTATTTCGATATACGTATTCACGAACTAGAGTATGTACTGGCCAGAAATTTGGTTGAATTAAAATTTTGTATATATCAGCCGAAACCGTAATATTGAATGAAGATATAGATCTAGGTTCAGAAAAATTTAATTTTTGTATAGAAATATCAGGTTCG
This sequence comes from Germaria angustata, assembly GCA_963681545.1. Lineage (NCBI taxonomy): Eukaryota > Metazoa > Arthropoda > Insecta > Diptera > Tachinidae > Germaria > Germaria angustata. The sequence continues at coordinate 44,956,644 of OY813002.1, read as the reverse complement.
TTTCCAATTTTATTTTTAACATAATAAATAATAGAATCAGGTGATGTGTCACTTGCAAGACGAGAAATGAAAATCGATTTTCTTGGCTCACTGCTTGAAGCGAAGCATAAACAGTTGCGTCAGGATCCAGTTGTAAGGCACGGCCACTAGAACACTGATCATTTTTGGAAGCAGTGTTAACAAAAGCTTCAGCATAGCTTTGAGAATCATCACTAGTTTCTATATTTATTGAAGGATATGAATCACAAACTTTAGTCGCAGATGTTGTCGGATTGCACTCAGAATCAGGTTGTTCATCACATTTCTCCTTATATTCGTTATTATTATTGTTATTATTATTATTTATTGGCGATTTACGACGTTTTTGAGCTGGTTTCGGAGGGGATTTCAAATTGTCTAGAGATGTGAACTCATTAAACAATCTACCATAAGCCACAATACAATCATTTAGCTTAGAAGCTTCATTTTGAATTTCAATAAATTTTGATTTCTGATTGTTGAAAAAACGGTAAAAATCTACTCCAACTTTCCTGCAGCTATCACAACACCAAGACAGTCCATTGTTCTTGGTAATGGCTTCAGCTACTAGTCCAGATAAACCACTGCACTTAAAGTGACAAAATTCGTGACACAGCCAACAAACAATCATTCTCTCATCATCACCTTTAACACGACAGTTTTTTGCCAAGCAAGCCATAGTAGTAATTATGGGTATTTTCACATACGAGACGTTCAATTTCCGCAGAATAGATTCTATCAAACCCAGTCTGCGGATGGGAGGTAGTGACATGTTTAGCAACCTGTTTAATATTTTCGATAAGATTGGCAATGTTAAATGCAATATCATCGGGAGTTCTTGGCTTTGAAATAATCCTGTTTCTAAGATTATATATTTTGTTCATTGAAAGAACAAATAAAACACACTAGTTTAAAAAGAAACTATATTACTTTTAAAAGAACTTCAAAAATTTTCTACTCGTCCGGTAACTTAATGCTGAACAGAGATATTAGTAGGTTGAAGCCAGAAATAAAAGTGATTTTATTTATACAATTCATGTTCCTTATATACTATTTCAACATATGAAATTATATTAATGCGGATATTTCTAAGAGTGCTTGATTGAATTTAAATTTAATTTGAAATAGAATTTGAAAAAAAATAATAAATACAGTAGTAAGTGGGCAGCTTCAAAATTATATAAAATGGAAAATAATAATTACAGAAATATGTGACCTGCTTCAGCTTGATGTTTTCTGTACAATGGTTACTGAGATATTTTTTGAACCCCAGCCAATTAACACGATTTATCACCTTCACATATGGGTGAGGTAAGCCACTTCTTAGTGGGCTACAAATTGTAACGATCGTTGGAGAGTGATCGGAGGAGAGATCATGAGAAGCTTCAACATGAATTAAATCCTTAGAGATATTTTTCATGACGCCAAAATCTATAACATCTGGAATTTTTTGTATGTCAGCAGGCCAGTAAGTGGGCTCCCCGCTCGAAATGACGTCCAAGCCCATTTTTGAAATTGTGCTGAACAACGCTCGACCTCTAGGTATAATAAGACGCGATCCCCAGAACGTATGTTTTGCATTGTAGTCGCCAGCTGCTACGAAACAAGGGCCAAGAGTTTTGTAAAAATCCTCGTATTGATCCTCAGTGATTGAAAATCTGGGAGGGGAGTAAATTGATGATATCACGAGATTTGAAAAAAAATTTTCGATGCAAATATTCGTTGCTTGTAGATGGTCTGCACAAATGTTCTCAATAATATAGTGCTTGAGTCTTGACTTTATTAGAACTGCTGATCCTCCGCATGCTCTTCCTCTCGGGTCCTTTGTATCATATAAGGTATAGCCACTCATTTTAAAAAGGCTTCTCGAAGTCAAATGAGTCTCAGATACCAACATTATATCAATATTTTTTACCGTGAGGAAGGGCTCAAATTTATTTTTATGTTGGCGAATGCCGTTTGCGTTCCAGAAACATACTTTTAACGTGTTCATGGCTTGCTAACTAATGCTTGAAGCAGTGTGTTCTGCATTCGCAGCATTTCTTGCATCATGCTAGTCATATTTGTTGTAAAATTTTTTATAGTTTGCACCAGATTATCCATTGGTTGCTTCATGGGGACTGAAATTAAAGCTTGGGTTAGCATTTGTTGTATTATTTGGTGGTGACACTTTTTGCACTAGAACAGAGTTGATCTTCACAGCGACAGCATACGATACTTGTGGAATGATTGGTTGGGCCATTAGAGGATAAGTGGCGAAGTACGTATTTCCTGTTTGCGCTGGGGTTTCTTTAGGCTTTTGACTCATAGCCTGTTTAACGAAAGAGTATACATGGCATCCTCTGTAGTTGGCAGTGTGATTACCTCTACAATTACTGCACTTTTTTTCCTTCCGGTCTTTCGACGTATTGCAAACAGCCGTATTGTGTAATTCACCGCACACAACACAAACAGTAGGTAATTTGCAGTAAGTTTTTGTGTGGCCATATTCTTGACAATTATGGCACTGTACGGGTCCCGAACGCTTGTGTGGTTCTTCAACTGTGATTTTTCGGTATAAGAGATATTTTAAATTATAAATAGGATGTGTCTCATTTTTCTTCAATTTAATATCATTTGGCTTTAGTTCAACGCTAAATAAGGGTTGGGGGATCTTCTTCCTGTTTATTATGTTAGAGACATTCTTTACCTTAAATCCCTGGAGGGTGAGAGCATCTTTTATTTCCTCAGGAACAACATAAGAATCTATGCCCTTCAATACGATCTGCAGGCCTTTAACACTCTTAAGCTGGAAAGTGTATAAACTTGTTTTATTTTTTTTCAAATTCGTTAACCATTTTGCGGAAATCTTTTTCCTCATATATTCGAATCTTTGTTTCATCAATATTACCATGTTTTATTGGAACAATGTGAAATGCCTTTTCACCAATGACCGAAATTGATTTTTTAATAAGGGTGTTTGAATTTTTTTCCCTCAAATAGATTGGAGGTGGTTTTGAGGTTTTCTTCGAGGATACGTCGGGTTTGTCGGTGATATCTTGCAAAATTTTAAAACGGTTTTGACGGTTAGCTGAGTTGGCGTCGATATCTTCGGAACCGATGAGATTTTAGATGAATTTTGGCTTCGCCCGCGCTTTACTACTGTGATATATCTGTCCATTCCGACAGGCACTTTAGGTTTCTCAATATTATTGTCTATAGTGATAACTGGGTTAAGTGATGAACACGAGCCCGGAGCGGATAATGGCGCTGATTTAAATAAAAAAGTACTAGGCAGCGGTAATGTTATCGAATCACTACTTGGCATCGGAGTAAGCGAAGTTGATCGCTCACGTAAAATTGGCTTTGCCGTTAGGAATAGACTATCATCAGATTTTTTATTTTTATTGTTTGCATTAAGAGCTTCAGAACTCACAGTAAAATAGGCATTTCTGCCGTTAGAACTCACTTCACAAATTTTTTGTTATTGAGGTACTCATGCAGAGTATTCCTCAGTCACTTTGTTTGTTTTTTGTTTTTTTGTTTTTGTTGTTTCAGATTATATGAAAAATATTATTAGTGCAAATAAAGCAAATTTCACAGAATGAGTACTTATTACGAATATTTTTTTTTTTAATTTTTGTTTGTTTAGTATGTAAGAAAAAACTCCGCTAATACGTCCGTTCACTACGAAGGTTCAACTACGATTCTCAATTTCATTTGATCGGATAATCAAAACTTTATCATTGGAATATTCTAAGGCACAATTATACTTTCGTATGAAATCCATTCCAATTATTCCGTCTACCTGTATTTTGAAATCATCCGTAACCACATGAAAAGTATGTTTTATTAGATATTAGGAAACATTTATATTTCTATTTTGTGAATTGTTGGGATTATTGTTACGGTTTCTGTTATCGTTATTGTTTCTGTTATCTTAAGAACCAGAATTATTGTTATTGTAATTACGGTTGTTAGTGCCGTTATTAAGATAAGACATGTTATTATTTGTTTCTGTTACAATTAAAACATTTGTTTCCATTTTGAGAATACTTGAAAGATTGATTAAATCTGTTGCTTCTGCCTTGGTTACTATTATTATTATTACTGTAACCTTGGCGTCTAAAGCCAAAGCTTAGATTAGAATTTTCTTGACCGTATGCTTTGGTGCAACTGCTTATGAATTTAGTTACTACTTCATTCATGTTTCTGAAGTTAGCCGATTGCATGATCATTTTAACTCTGTCGTTAGAAGTGGTTTTGGTTATAGCCGTAACTGCGAACGTGTCGCATATTTATTGGCTATTTCGTGTGTTAACCCATCTCTAACATAGGGTGTTTCCAATTTTTTCATTAATTCCTCCATTTCGTTGACGTAGGCATTAACATTTTTACCAGATTGTCTTGTGCTCATTAATTTGGCATTAATTACATCAACGGATTCACCTTTAACCGTTGTTTTTAGTTTATAAATTATTTGTTCTAGTGTGGTTTCTAATGAAATTAAATTTCTTGCTGTTCCTTCCAGTTTTGTTTTGATAAGGCTTACAGTGTAATGTGTTGAACACAATGTATATCGCCATGTAATGTGTTGAACACAATGTTGTTAAGTTTTTGCGACTTGCGACCGGTCACGTCGCAAGTGCTCTTTATTTACTCGAGTTCTGATTATAACCAACTGTACAATTAAATCTTATATTCTAAAGACCTAAAAGTACACTAATACTAACACAGTTGAATACTTATGAATACGATACTTTTAAATAAACATTAGGATGGGAATGAACTAGTCAGCACATTTACAGTATGTGTAAATGAGCCACTCAGCATATTCCCAGTGTGTGTGGACAATGTTGCTACAACAAAGTATGTAGCTCGTGTTACGTACAGACGGTATGGTAACTACGACTTGTCAAACACACTACACCTCCCTTTTTTGGAAAAGAATAATCAATATAAAATTGATTATTCTTTTATATAATACAAAGTAAATAAAAAAAATATATATATATAAAACAAATTAATTATTATTAATATTTTATAAAGTACAAATATGTACATTACATGTTAAGTGGGAAATAGTATGTTTTTTTGTTCAATATAAAAGTAATACAAACATATTAAATAGTTTGTTTTAAAGAAAAATTTTTTTCAATATATAATTAGTACAAACATTAAATAGTTTGTTTTAAGGATTTTTTTTTTCATATATAATTAATACAAACATGTACTTTATTTTTATGGACGGTAAAAAGTTTACCATTAGCGTCCATTAATGTGACATTGTTAGAAGTGTCAATTTCTTTAACTGTAAATGGGCCTGTGTAGACCGCATCCAGTTTATGTCCTGATTCATTGCGGACTAACACAGAATCATTAACGCAGAGAGTAGAGGGATTAGAATTTTCATTGGATAATTTTTGTCTTAGGACTTTAGCATTTTCAATGAGGCTCTACGTTGTGCTATTTGGGGTCTAAATTTAACTTCCTTTTCGTAAGCCTCAACGTTGTAAACTGGTTCTATGCCATTCTTATTGGTGAAATCTAGCTCTCTTGGAATTTTCCCGTAGATCAATTCAAATGTACAATATGCATGAGCTGTGGATGGAGTTGTATTATAACAATATACAAAAAATTTCAACCAGTTGTCCCAATCTGATTTGTCTGCTGAAACATAAGATCTCAAGTACTCTTTGAATGTTCTGTGAGATATCTCAATTGTACCAAGTGTTTCATGATGGTAAGCAGTGGAGTGTAATTTTTCTATCTTCATTAGCTTGCATAATTCCGTTAGTACTTGATTTATATACTCAGTACCTAGGTCCGTAAGGATTGTATTCATTGGACCATATATTAAAATAAAATCTTCCATAATGGCTTTCGCAACATTTCTGGCTGATTTATTTATTATTGGAATAGCTACTAGATATTTAGTTAAATCACACATTATAGTCACAGCGTATTCGTTCTGTGAAGCCGATCGTGTAAGGGGATCTATTGTATCAACTATTACTCTTTAAAAAGCTTTTAAAGGAGTTGGTGTTATAACGAGAGACTCCTTGCCTTTAACCGTGGTTTTGTTGGTTTGGCATTTAAGGCATTGTTTGACATATTTAGCTATATCTCTAGTCATGCCTTTCCAATGATATTGAAGTTTTATTTTTTTTTATCATTCGAGTTATGCCTGGATGTCCACCTGTAACAGGATCATCATGGTATTTTTGCATAATTCTCATTTTTTCACAATCAGAAGAAACTTTAGTAAGTTTTGGTACAAGCACAATTGTTAAATTAGCATCTTGCAAGATTGTATTACCTTTTCTTTTAAAGGTTTCTATATTTATTCCTAGGTAATTAAGCATACTATCATCTAGTGAAAGTAGCAATGTTGTGAGACCAAGATTATTAGCTATTTTTTCAAGCTTTAGAAAGAGGTGACCTAGGTCGACATTTCTATTAATAATAAGATCTTTCAACTTAAATTCAGAAAGTACTTGCTTTCCCTTATGGATAATTACTTTATCCTTAGTAAAATACAATTTGGGTATTTTACGGTGCTCCTGGGCATTTATAGCCTAATATATTTTAAAATTAACTGATTCTGTTTTTTGTGCAGGAGTGTCGTTCGCACTTTCTCTGCCTGTTTTAGCCTGTAGTCTTGTTGTAACTCTCAGGACTGTATTGACTTCAATATTTTTAATATCTTTAAATTCTATTCGTGACAGTGCGTCTGTCACTGTATTTTCTCGACCCCCAATATACATAACTACAAAATCGTACTCTTCGAGGTCAAGTCTCATACGCGTGAGTTTAGACGATGGATTCTTTAGAGAAAATAAATATTTAAGTGGTTTGTGATCACTTTGAATCAAAAACTTTTTACCGTAAATGTATGGTCTGAAATATTTTATAGCCCAATGTATTGCAGTTAGTTCTTGCTCTATGGTAGATTTGTTACTTTCACCTTTAGTGAATGATTTAGAAGCATATGAAATTGGCATTAATATACCTTGTTCTTCTTGAGTAAGGACAGCACCACAAGAGTGTTTACTTGCGTCTGTCGTAATATAAAATTCTTTAGAAAAATCAGGGCATTTTTTAAATTTTAGAACTGATTAATTGATTTTTGAGGTATTGGAAAGCTTTTTCGCAATCTTGGCTCCATTCAAAAGGAATATTTTTCTTGGCAATCTAATAATATGTCGAGATGATTCAGCAAAGTTTGGTATGAACCTTCGGTAATAATTACAAAATGCTATGAAGCGTTTAGCTTCATCACCATTCTTTGGTGTAGGATAGTTTTGGACTATAGAAAGTTTACTGTCATCAGACGATATACCTTTATCAGTACATTTGTGACCTAAGAATGTTACTTCAGTTCGGAAAAATGAACATTTGTCTGGATGTAATTTTAGGTTATGTTTTCTGCATAATTCAAATATATTTCTTAAATTTCGTAACATATGTGTTTGTGAGCAACCAATTACTACAAGGTCATCCATATACACGAATGCTTGTGCTGGAGATAGACCTGAAAAAGCTAATGACATCATACGTTGAAAGGAATTTGGTGCTATTTTTAAACCATACTGTAATCTTTTAAATCTGAATGATCCCTTATCTGTGGAAAAGGATGTAATATCTCTGGATTCCTCATCAAGCTCTATTTGATGAAAACCTGACATAAGATCAAGGCAAAAAAGAATTTAGCTCTGCCCAATTGATCAAGAATATCATCTATGCGAGGTAACGGAAATTTATCAGCTATTAAATTTTTATTTACTGCCCTGTAGTCTACTACTAGTCTCCATCTCTTTTGCGTTGTACCAGGTAAAGGTTTCTTTGGTACTAAGAGTATATGACTGTTGTGATCTGAAATGGATGGTTCAATAATATCATCTTTAATTAGTTAATCAACCTGATTTTTTATTTCCCCTTTTTGAGAATGAGGTATTCGATAGTTTTTAATATAGACAGGTTGTGTATTATTTACTTTAAGTTTTTGTTTGTAAAAATTATTGACTGATATGTTTTCAGATTCTAGAGCGAAAATATCTATAAATTCATGGCATAAGGATTTTAGATCATTTTCTACGAAAGATGGGAAGTTTTTAGAAAGTCTTTCCATTTTTTCTTTTGATCTGGCGGGTGCGCCATTTTGTTTTGCAATTTTATAATCTTTAAGGGATTCGGTAACAAGTTTAATATCAGAAATTACTAAGTCTTGTTCAGTGGTATTAATTATTTTTACCAGAGGATTTGATTTGGAAGTTATTGTATTTGCGATGTAAACGCCGTTTTGAATTGTTTGATAAAGTATCAAAACATTTTGTTCTGGTGATTCAAATTGTATGGATCTTATAACTTCAGATCTAGCAGGAAGTGATATTGAATTTATGGTTGGACCATTTCTAAGAGGTATGCCAATGTCATGATCAATTTCATTTGATCGGATAATAATCAAATCTCTATCATTGGAGTATTATAAGACAAAATTATACTTTCGTATGAAATCCATTCCAATTATTACATCTGCCTGTATTTTGAAATCATTTGTAACTACATAAAAGGTATGTTTTATTAGATATTTCTCTATTTTTAATTCGCATTGTACACTGCCTAACGTTGAAATTATATCATTACCAATGCCATTTAAATTTTTTCTATTATAAACATGTATTGATTCATATAAGACCTGGTTGTGCTTGATAATTGAAATATCAGCGCCAGTGTTTATTAATAAAATTGAAGTTCCATCATTTAGAATAGTTCTACAGCGTAAATAGCTACATAAATTTAATTTAATATTGTACGTTTTGGTTCCTATTGAGCAATTAGAGGTCGTTGCTCGTTTCCCGAGTCGAATTCTGCGGACACATTTATGTTTCTGTTTTAAGAATTGTTGGAATTATTGTTACGGTTTCTATTATCGTTATTGTTACGATAAGAACCAGAATTATTCTTATTGTAATTACGGTTGTTAGTGCCGTTATTACGATAAGATACGTTATTATTGTTTCTATTGCGATTGAAACGATTGTTTCTATTGAAGGATTGATTAAAGCTGTTGCTTCTGCCTTGGTTACTATTATTATTATTATTATTATTATTATTATTATTATTATTATTATTATTATTATTATTATTATTATTATTATTATAGAATATTTATCAAATTCGTTATTCGAGATATTCTCCAAAATAACCATTTTAATATTCTATTGTTTGATGATTTGGTTAGCGCCAATGAAATGCAGGCATGTACCTAGCTAAGCCAACAACAAACAATAGAATATTAAAATGATTATTATAGAATTTTACATTCTCAGCTTGAGCTGGAATTCACGTACCGGGTCTTAGACCAAAGGTTACGCTCTGTTGGGATATACTCCACGCTCTATATCCGTTATTCTATTGTTTCCCTCATTATAGTTGTTGCGTTAATAAGGATTACCTTTTGCATTTCCGTGAGTATCTTTAAATCCAGGTTCAACCTTTTTATTGCACTGGTTGTTTCCTCAGGAATTGTTCCAATTGAACTTATTATAATTGGAAGTATGTTTATTTGAACCAAATTTTGTGTGTTTTGGATATATTGAGCTAGTGGTATGTACTTATTTTTTTGTGGCTATTGTTTCCCGTATGTTATTATCGTATGGTATTGCAAAATCTATTATTTGGGCTATTTTGTTTTGTTTGTCTATGACTAGGATTGATCTATCCCAATAGATGATATAGTGGCTATTTTCTATGATTGGTTTGGGGTTGTATTTATAGTAGAATGTTGTTATTTCGTTGATCTGGAGTTGTTTTATTACATTTATATGTATTATTTTCCCAACATTATCGTGTCTCTGCTTATAGTGATTTTGGAGTAATGTTGGACAGCTGTTGAGCAGGTGTGGGATGGTCTCCGGACTGTTACCACATCTACGGCAATTGTCGTTTGTTATCGTTCGGTCTTGGATTATATATTTTCTGTAATTTCTTGTGGGTATTACTCCGTCCTGGATAGCTGTTATAAACCCTTCTGTTTTAGCAAAGATATTGCTGTATACGAGCCAATTGTTGGTTTTCGTCTTATCTACATATGGTTGGTTTATCATGTTTGGGTACTTTCCGTGTAGTGGTTTTGACTTCCAGTTCTGTATAAGGATTTCTATTGTGGTTGGTTGGTTGTTAGTACTATTTTTTAGGTTGAGCGGTGTAAGATTGTCATCCGAATTTATTATATCCCTATATAGTTAGGATATAGTTGCTTTGGTTATGAAGTATTTTTTGAGGTTATATAGTTGACGACTACTTAGTAATTTTATACTTATTACACCCCTGCCTCCTAATTTTCTGGGGATATTAATTCTTTCCAACGATGCTTTTGGATGGTGATATTTATTTCTGGTTAGGGTTGTTCTAATTTTCATATCCATATTATTTAAATCCGTATCCGACCATGATATAATACCGAATGTGTACGTGAGCAATGGAATAGCGTAGGTATTTATTGCTTTTACTAGATTTCGTCCACTTAACTTGCTTTTGCATATTTTATTGAGTCTATTTACGAACTCCTTGCTGACGTTTTCTTTGTGTTTTTTATGATCAATGGTGGTATTCTGTAATATACCAAGATACTTGTAGTGCTCGCCTGCTAAGAGTGGAGTTATTTGCTCATTCTCTGTTGTTGTGAAGTTCGCAGTTGATGTATATTTTCCTCTTGTGACATTTTGTGTTCTACACTTGTCTATTCCAAATTTCATTTTTATGTCAACTGAGAACATCTCAACTATTTTTAGGAGGCTGTCTCGGTTTGGTTTTGTGCTAGCGTAAATTTTTAGGTCGTCCATATAGAAGCAATGTGAGATTTTGTTGGTATCTGGGCCGAGTTTGTATCCGTATTGGCTTTGTTGGAGTAGTATGGATAGCGGATTTAGTGCTATGCAGAAAAGTAAAGGGCTGAGGGAATCTCCCTGATATATACCACGCTGTATTTTGATTGGCTTGTATATGACGTTATTGCTTCTGTCTCGGATGTGCAGTGTGGTTTCCCAAAACTTCATTAGCCATTTAATACAGTTTATTAAGGTATCATCGATCTTATATATTCTCAATATATCTAGGAGCCAGGAGTGCGGCACTGAATCGAATGCCTTTTGGTAATCGACAAGTGCTGTGTAAAGGTTCTTTTTGTTTCGTATAGCTTGTTTGGTTGTTATGCTATCGATTACTAGTTGGTCCTTGCAGCCTTTTGTTCCTTGACGACATCCTTTCTGTTCTTCTGCGAGTATATTGTTACTTTCACAGAAATTGCTGATTAATATGGCCGTACAGGAGGTGAAAATTTTATATCCTGTGTTTAGACACGTTATTGGCCTATACTGGGAAGCTGATGTTGGTTGGTCAACTTTGGGCTTCAGATAAGTCACTCCTACACACATGTCTGGTGATATATGATCTGGGTGAGCTATAAGATCATTAAATATCGTGATCATTTGGCTGTGAAGTGACGTTAGATACTTATAATAGTAATTATGTATTTTATCACATCCTGGTTGTTTCCAGTTATGGAGTTTTCTGATCGCATTTTTGAAGATGTCGTTAGTAATTCCACTAGAGATCATTGGTGTGTTAGTGGCTATATTTTCACGGATAGTGTCGATCCATATTGGTGATAGGTTGTGCGTCTCTTCTTTATTCCAGATTTCTTTCCAAAAATTTTCGATATCGTTTATATCAACATTATTAACCTGGGTTGTTTGACTTTCGGGCGGTTTTGCGATCAAGTTGTACGTTTTTCTTCCATTTGAAAGAGTCTGTTGTGTCTTGCTCTGTTATAACTTTTTGTGTAATTACGCATTCTTTCCGTGTATTTTGCGAGTTTTTGCCTGACGGTATCACGTATTTGTTCCATAGTGTAGTTAGGTGGATCATACTGCGTGTGCATTAGATGTCTTCGTTTAATTTTTAGAAGTTTTGTTTCTGCCAGTTTTGTTGGTTTTGTAGCCGGTGAGGAAGCCTAAGTCTTTTCTTAGGTCGTCTATTTTTCCTTGTAGTCGTCTTTGCCATCGTGGCCGTATATCCTGTTGTTTTCCCTTGGATTTACTTTTTAAGTTTCGTTCGCGTGTGCTTTGATTGTTGTCCCTTTCTCCTGGACCATGTTTTGGTGGTTTTATTAACTGTGTTACTGTATATGAACTGCAGTAGGCAAGTCCCACTATATGGCTGTAGTTGCTTTCTGTTGGTATTTCTGCAGGTAATATTTCTTTATTAATCATTTCTGTTATTTGGATCATTTTCCTGCTGGGTTTGTGTTTTGGAAGGTAGGGCCTATATTTTGCTTCCATTTCAAGAAATTTAATTTTTGCTTCATTGAAGATTGTCCTGATTGTTGTTAGTGTACTTTCATCTTCTTGTCTTGGGGTGTTTATGGAAGGGATGGTTGGGTCGCTCTGTACATTTATTCCGTCCTGGCTGGGTATTGTTTGATTTGATATTGGTGGTGTTGTCGGTATATGTTCTTGATCTGTTGCTATTTGTGTGTGTTGTGGTGATTGCTGATTAATTACGCTCAATCGTATTTCTTCCCGTAGTGTTGGGGGAATCAAATTGGTTCTAATTATTGTAGCTCTTCTATCCGCTAGATTTTGTTGCGTTAGTTGATTCAGGTGAGGGTTTTGTTGGATAAAAATTTCATACATTTGCTGCCTGTAGTTTATTAAACTATCGTCGCGTGTTGCCATATAGTAGTCTCTTAGGACGGACACGTTCATTTCTTGGGTCCACTTAATTCTACGCCTTGGCAGCCCTACTTGGGTGAGCTCAGTAAGATTCTGAGTAGCACTTTCAGTAGGTAGAGTTCCAGTTGTATTTTGAATTCTTTGTGTCATCGACTGTAATTCGGGGTTTCCCCGACCGGGTCGTCGACCGATCCCCGGCCGCTGGCCGCTCGCATTGTCCCCCATTCCAGGACCAGCTCCAGTAGGGGCGCCCTCCTCGGGCAATCGCATTTCACTATTATTTATGTTCATTTTCGTTTGTTTTCACCATGAGAGATGGGTTCCATTTATCCCCTCGGAGGGCCCACGATCCCGAGGGGCACGTGGAAGATAACAGCTGCCCACTATGGGTCATCACTGACCAGGAAGCCGCCCATTATGGGTACCGTCGCGCCTGGATTTATTAACTAGGGTCCTCGAGGTCATACCTTTCATTTGGTATGCCCTTGCGGGCTTATTATTATTATTATTATAGAGTTTCTGAATTTCTCAACCTCTATGAGGTTGGAAAATACCTATCCCGGGCTGTGCCAAGCGATTAGGCTCTGATGATTTTATTGTACGTGTTCTTGTTCGTTTTCGTAAAGTTAATATTACAAATGTAAATACCTATTATTGCATAAACCGTCTCACAATGTTGCAAGTCGCAAGTATAACTGCTCTTTGCATAGGTTCTAAAATGTGCTCCATTTTCCACTTTTTCAGGCTTTCAACAAGTGTCTTTGGCACTAAACCTGTTGCCGAAATAACTATTGGGTTGATCGTGACTCTGTTAACCTTGTACATTTTTTGCAGTTCTTTTGCCAAATCCGTGTACTTATTAATTTTTGTGCTTATTGTGGCTTGAATGTTCTGGTTCAGAGGGATCGCAATGTCATATATATCTATTTTATTTTGTTCCCTACAAAACACAACAATATCAGGCCTGTTTGCCAGTATAGTCCGGTCTGTAATTATTTCTCTATCCCAGTAAATTACAGCGGATGAATTTTCCAGTACGGGTGGGGGCTCATATTTGTAGTATGCCGCCTTCTTTGTAAGAAGCTTAAAACGCATCGCAAGCTCTTGATAAAAAATTTTTCCAACATTGTTGTGTCTGCTTGTATAATCATAGCTTGTCAGGGTGGTACAGCCAGCTATGATATGCTCAGTAGTTTCCCTCGTGGAACCACATCGCCTACACTCATCACTAGGAATGCTTTCCCCTAGAATATGCCTTCTATAATTCCTTGTCGGAATTACCCTGTCCTGGATGGCAATAGCAAATCCTTCAGTTTCAGAGTAAAGCAATCCTTTTTGTAATCACAAATTCGAGCTCTCCGCATCGATATGAGTTTGTTCTATGTCCTTTGGGTGTGTTCCATGTAAGGCTTTTGATCTCCAAGCATCTATATGTTGTGCTGCATTTCTGACATTTTCTGGTACAGAGAGGTTATTTGCGCTCAAGTGCAATGGTGTATATTTGTTATCTGCCTCTATAACAACTTTCATCAGTTCTTCGGGCGTCAATGTAAAATAGTTCCTGAGGCTTATCTTTTGCTGATGGTGTAATGCAATTATATCGACTAAACCTCGTCCGCCTTGTTTCCGTGGTAATATCATGTACTCCACAGAGCTTTTTGGATGATGTGATTGGGCTCTGAGAATTGTGTTCTGACTGACGTGGTTATATGATCCAGGTCAGTATCCGACCATGCTATCACCCCAAAAGAGTATGTCAGAACTGGAACTGCCCACGTGTTTATTGCCAAAATCTTGTTGCCAGCGTTGAGCTCAGTCTTCAGAATCCTTTTTAACCTGTTCTTGAATTCTTGTTTTAGGCTTTCTTTTATTCTTGTAGAGCATAGACCTTTCAACTGCAGCATCCCCAAGTACTTGTACCCTTCACCATCAGCTAGCTCTTCGATGACTTGGTTCTCATTTATAGTGTATCCATTAGACGATGTCATAATTTTTCCACGATATAAGTGAACAAGTTTGCATTTTTCAATGCCAAATTCCATGCTGATATCATCACTAAACGCTTATTATTATTATTATTATTATTATTATTATTATTATTATTATTATTATTATTATTACGACATAGCGGCGGTCATTTCGGCACGGGACGCGGACGACGCTAGAAGAAAATTGAATCAGGTAACAATAAGGACTCGAGCATGGCTCGAGGACCATGGGCTCGAACTAGCGGTGAACAAAACTGAATTAATCATGATGACGCGAGGGCATATGCCACTAGAAATTAGCATGCAGATAGATGACATGCTCCTGGTGACGAAAAGGGCGATAAAATATCTGGGCGTAAAAATCGATAGTAGGCTCACTTATTGGGCCCAGATAAAACATGCGGCTGGAAAGGCAGCAAAAGTTTCAGGCATGTTGAGCAGGCTAATGGCAAACATTGGCGGGCCCACACAGGCCAAGAGGAGGCTGATTATGGCAACCACAAATTCTATACTGCTATATGGCAGCGAAATTTGGGGAAATGCACTGAGAGCAAAGTCTAAGCGTAAGGCTCTAGAAGAAGTCCAACGCACAGCGGCACTCAGAATCGCCTCAGCCTACCGTACAGTTTCAGGCGCGACGGTCTTCGTAATAAGTGGAGAGATTCCGGTTGATCTTCTGGCGCGCGAACGGAAAGAGGCATGGGACTCTAGGGGGCGGAAATTACTATTAGTGCTGCAGAGCGGAGATCTGAAACCATCCAGCGATGGCAAAACAGATGGAACGCAGAAACGTCCGGTAGATGGACGAAGAGGCTCATTCCTAACATAGAAAGGTGGACTGAAAGGAAATTTGGGGAGATTAACTACTTCCTGACCCAGTTCCTTTCAGACCATGGATACTTCCGGAAGTATCTACACCGCATGGGCAAAACAGGTAATTCCAGTTGCATCTACTGCGATGCAACAAACGACGATGCAGAACACATTTTTTTCAACTGCATCAGATGGAATACTGAGCGAATCGCATTAAGAGAGCAGATTGGCGTTTTCACCCCTGCCAACATAGTTGACAGAATGCTCGAATGCGAAAACGCATGGAATGCTGTGAGTAACTACATCGAGTATGTCTTAAAAAGAAAGAAAAGAGACCTCGATGCACGGCAAAATGAGTCCCCTTCAACGGGGAGTCAGCAAGAATGAGCCAGCAGCATGAAAATGACGGACCCAGACGTGGGTGTTACGAGCAAAGTCCTTCTTAGGAGGATGAAGTTTCTGAGCCTTCTTGAAGTAATGTAGAAAACAGTCCCAGGAAGGTATCCCACCAGAAACGGAGGAGGGAGTTTTTTAGTGGAAAACACCACTCAACGCAGTCGACGACGGTCACTGTAAGTGCGAAGGCATTTTCAACCCTACCTCGCCCGTCAAAAAAAAATTATTATTATTATTATTATTATTATTATTATTATTATTATTATTATTATTATTATTATCCGTGTGGAATTATTCCAGTCTCCCATCGGACGCGTCCCCAGGTGGCGGATAGGGGAACTCTCGGCTGATCTTCAAATCTGCAGGGAAGGTGGCAATTAAAATACCACCCGCGGACCAAAATCCTGGACAGCTGTTTCACCACGCCTGGTGCGGCTGAAGATGACGGAAAATGGAACGTTTGTCGCTTACGAATATGTCTCACGATCCTGATCGGACTGCCATAGGCTGACGGTTGCAGTATTCCATCACCTTATTATGTAGGAGTGACATCCTCTGAAACGGCTGGTGGGCTAATGCTGCAGCCGCCCCCGTCCCGTTAAAACTGTGGCGAGTCTCTGAGTACGTTCTACATGCGTCGCCGCCGAGGTGGCCGTACAGGTGCAGTTGAGAATGACTCCTGCTATTTTGCGCCGAGATCCTGGCTCTGAACACAGGTACTCATAAGGCCCTGTGTCAACCCTTGCGTGGACCTCACTGATTTCAAAGGGACCCACGGGGATCGTTTGAGGCGACTGTACAAACGCGTAAGGATAGCGGCTCAGAGCGGGGACCCAACAGAGATGATTTCTAGTAATAATAACAACAGCAAATGTAAACAAACGATTGATAAAATGAATGAAAAGACGAATGAAAAAACGAATGAAGGGAAAAGCGAAGAGAAGATTAGGGAAATTAGCAAGCGCGGCGCGGCACCGGATGCAGCCTTCCGAAGAAGCAGCCTGCTGTCTAGATCGCCACCTGCAAAATGCGCAATGCCCACGGGCAATGCGACGCGTGCTATTAGCATGGATGCTGCGATCTCATCCATTGCACCTGCTCGACTCCGGACGAACACTGGCACCGATAAGGGAAGTACTCCCAGTGCCAATTCCGGAGACCACAAAGAGACGGTGCGAACCACACCGACTAGCACCTACGCAGCACGAGCGGCTCTAATTTCTGTCACTCTGGCAGGTGAGGACACATTTCGCGCATCACGCGCAGTCCAAAAGGGGGCCGTTACAGGCAATTCAACAGGCGGCTCGCCTTGACTGGAGCTAGTCCAGAAGATGCGAAAAATGGAGGAAGAAGCGATTATGCAATGCAAATCGCTAATAAGCAATATGCAACAGGTGTTCAACCGGCAGAAGAACATCAGCATTGATGTCAAGACCGGTGTTGCCAAAATGTCCCAGCTGCTGGACGTCACGCTAAACTATATGAGCGCGTGGAAGGCGGCGGAAGGGGAAAGGTCGCTTTCGAATCGACACGAAGTTGGCGCTACGCGGCAGACTGAACGCGATTCAACCCCGGTGACGGCGAACCCCAAAAGAACGGCCACTAGCCCTGCAATGCCCGAAAAGAGCAAAAAGGCTAGGTCGAAAGAGCCCAGTGGGGACATAATTGAGCTCCCTCATGGGGGAGAAGAAAAATGGCGAACCGTCGCAAAAAAGGAAAAGAAAAATGAGAAAAAAAACCGGTCGAACCGAACAAAAAGAAGAACGAGCGGCAACAGCGCGCGAAGTCGGAAGCGGTAATAATTAAACCCGCGGCGGGTCATAGTTACGCGGAAGTTCTAAAAGATCTGCGTGACAAAATAAAGACGGACGACTCGGTTAGCATAAAGACAGTTAGGAAAACGCAGACCGGAGCCATCCTCCTTGAACTCGGGAAAGGGCAACAAGTTAGGCCGGATTTCGTTCAACAGTTGAGGAGTACCAAAAGGGATACAGCCTCCGTCGCAGAACTAAAGCCAAAGGCGACTATCGAGATAAGAGATCTCGATTCGCTTACCCTTAAGGAGGAGGTAGAAACAGCAGCCCAGAAGCTGCTCAGCAACCCAGGGGAGCAGATCCATATAAGGAACACCGCACCGAATGTGAGAGAGCAGGTACGGGCCTTCCTCACCCTGTCAGCCGAAAGTGCTGCAAAACTCCTGGAGGTTGGCTATATAAAGATTGGGTGGGTCCGAGCAAGGATGCGATTGTGCGAGGACGTTAGGAGATGTTTCCGATGTCTAGGAACAGGGCACGTACAGGCAAAATGTTCAGGTTTAGACAGGAGGAACACTTGTATTAGGTGTGGGGGGTCGGGGCACAAAATGAAGGACTGTAACGAAACCCCCAAATGTGTCCACTGCGCGGATGCAAAACGCGACCGGACTGACAATCTTCCGGGATCGAAGAGATGCCCACTGGTCAGGAAACGATGAATGTGCTTCAAGCAAATATGCACAGAAGTCGGACGGCAGACGCTCTGATCGAGCAAATTGCCGCTGAAAATAGGGTAGACGCCGTCATTATTTGCGAACAATATAGACGAATACCCCGAGGGTCCTGGTACGAGGATGAAACAGGCACGGCTGCTCTGTGGCTACCTAGCGGCAGTAAGCTCGCGGTCACGCAGTTCGGGGGAGGCCACTGTTACACGTACGTTCGGACGAGACAATATACGCTAATGAGCTGCTACCTTACCCCTAGTGAAAGCATAGGCCAGTTCAGGACAAAACTAGACCTGATCGAGGATAGGGTTAGGCAAATAGGCGGACCGTTTATAGTAGCGGGTGATTTCAATGCCAGGGCTGTAGAATGGGGGGACCGGACAACGAACTCACGCGGAAGAAACATTTTAGACATGGCTGCTAGGTTAGGTTTGATAGTGGTAAATACCGGTAATGCTACTACTTTCAGAAGACCGGAATGTGAAGACACCACCCCAGACATCACTTTGGTGTCCGAAGGCTTGGCTATAAGTGTTGAAGGGTGGAGAGTATTGGAAGACTTCACTGGTAGCGATCACCAGTATATTGCCTTCCAGACCACGGAACGAACGGACTCTGACCGGACGCAAAGAAGGAGAGGCACACGCAAGTGGAATGCAACTAAGCTGAACCACGAAAGATTTCTAAGCAATTTTGACGGGGTCTCAGCTGCGCACACCATTAGTGATGCTGACTCCATGGCAACGGCATTGAGGCAGCGCATAGTTCAAAGCTGTGAGGCATCCATGCCCCGTGTAACGCAACATTCTAGAAGACAGGCTGCGTACTGGTGGACGCCAGAAATAGCTGAGCTCAGACGAATCTGCCTCCGCAACAGAAGGAGATACACCAGAGCCCGGCGAAATGGCGAGGCATCCATGGAGGCCGAAGAATTCAGACAATGCCGAAAAGCACTGAAATGAGCGATTATTAGAAGCAAGAAGTTGAAATGGGAAGAACTTCGCAACGATCTGAACAGCAACCCCTGAGGACTCGGCTATAAGATCGTTACGAGGAAGCTAAACGCGAGCCATGCTGCTTCGCACATAGGGAACGATATCAACCACATCGTGGATAACTTGTTCCCCATGCACCCTCTACTGCACGATGAACGCGAAGTCCTTGCTGATGGGATACACACGCCCTTCACTGAAGAAGAGCTAAAAATCGCAGCTAGAAGCCTTAAGAGGGGTAAAGCCCCCGGGCCTGACGGAATACCAGCGGAGACACTCATACTTTTAGCCGAAAATCGGCCAGACGCTCTGCTCGAAGTGTATAACGCTTGTATTGCCCAAGGCACTTTTCCCAAAGAGTGGAAAAGACAAAAGCACATACTGATTAGCAAGGGAAGAGGCGACCAAACACAACCATCAGCTTACCGCCCTCTATGCATGTTAGATAGCACAGGCAAACTATTGGAGAAGCTTCTGCAACGCAGATTAGCAGAATCCATCGAGGCAGCCGGAGGACTATCGGAGAGGCAGCACGGCTTTCGACCCGGAAGATCGACTCTTGGTGCCATTGAGGATGTAGCGAGAAGTTTCGAAAACGCACAGAACGGACGCTCCTACCCGAAACGTATAATCGTCCTAGCTACACTCGATGTACGCAACGCTTTTAATAACTTACGATGGGCAAATGTTATCAAGGCATTGCGGTATACAGGTAAAGAGAAAATGTTTTGAAGGAAGACCTTTTTTAATTTTCTTATGTTGGCAAGTGTTGGATCTAACCGAGTACAACACTAGGTGGATTTGTACTGGGCTTCCACTAGCCGTTCATTTAAGCACTCGAAATGCTATAGACATTCAGGCACATTAGATGCCTTTGAAAATTAAAGAAGAGTGTTGAAGTTCTAAATTAATTCTGTTTTATTTCTGACAAAGTTTGAGTTTATATAGTGTTTTTTACAATTATCTACATTTATCTAAAATATCATGCATTTCATTCATTTACTCATATTAACCTATGTAACACAGTGTTCGACTGTTCACCTATGTTACAATTGCATTTACCGATCGATTAATCAGTCAGTGTTCAGCATAGTCATCAATTTAACACAAAAATGCATTTCTCCTATTTATGATATTTGACATATCAAGAATAGAAATGAAATTTGACTTGCTATTGAATACCCCTTAAGTACGGTCAAGTACCCAGGCAATGAACTGCATATGGAGTAAACTGAAGGTACTCATGTTTCGCTTCGACGTAGGTCTGTGGGCAAATGAATGAAATGTTAATAATGTTACAATGTGTGTGTTGACCATATGTGTCATAATATTTTGTGTGTGTCTAAAAATATACAAAACGATATCTTAAGAATTTGTTTTGGTTTTTTACAATAATGTGTGACGTATTTTAGTGGAAATTATAATTACAAAAAATGAACTAAACTAAATATGACTGTACATCACACCCTTACCCTTAAGATAAAATTTATGAAGTTTTGAATAAATTTAAATCTGAATACAAATTAGTAGTTTTAATTTTTTGTATTATATAATTAATATGTTGTTTTCTTAAGGTATGATTTATGAATATAAATTTATGTGATACGAATATGTATATACGTATATATATTTTTTTTTTATTATTATTTTTTTTTTTACATTGTGTTTTTTTGTACAATTTTAATGAATTATTGTGAAAAAGTCTTTCTTTATTATTTATTTCTAATATTGAATTACAATTTTGTCTTTCCAGTATTTTATATGGACCAATGTAGGGACTCTGATTTTTCTTTCTACTTTCTAGTTTTACTAGTACTAAGTCTCCTACATCAAAAGAACTTTTTATCATCTTTTTATCATATTTTAATTTTGATTTCTCTTTTGCTATCTTTATTAAATTTTTAGCGTTATCTAATGCTCTTTTAATTCTAGTCCTAAGTTCGTTAGCATAATTTTCTAAATCATAAACTTTAGTATTAGTGCATAATGCATCTGTAGGCAGAGTTGGTAATTTGCCAAAAATCAATTGGTATGGGGAATAATTGTTATTTACATGAGGTGTGGTATTATACGCAAATGTATAATAAGGTATCCACTTGTCCCATTCTAAATCTTCAACAAAGTTTAACATATATTCATTTAATACTCTGTGATTTCTTTCTAGCGTTCCTATAGATTGATGGTGATATGGTGCTGAAAATTTCTGATCTATTTTTAATAGTTTGCATACTTCATTCATTAATTCATTTTTGAATTCAGTGCCTCTATCTGATTTTAATATTTTAAAGCAACCATATTTCAAAATAAACTGTTCTACAAGAGTTTTAGCTATATTTTTCGCTTCTTTTGTTTCTATAGGGCATGCTACAACATATTTTGTTAATACGCATTGCATCGTTAATATATATCTATAATTATTAGAAATTCTTAATGGTCCTACAGTGTCTATTTCTATTACTTCAAAACTATTACTTGGGGTTTCGGTGATATTCATTTCCTCTTTAATGTGTCTAGTTTGTTTGTTTCTTAAACATTTATCGCAATTTACAACGTAATCTCTAACCATTTTTCTCATATTTTTCCAAACATATCTTTGTTTGAGTCTTAGTACAGTTTTTCGAATGCCTAAGTGTCCTGACAATGGTGAGTTGTGGAATTCTTCGATCAATTTATTTTGTAATTTTTTATTTTTTATATATTGCAAGGGTTTATACAAGATGATATTCAAGCTCAAGTTTTTATATTTTTTAGATTTTAATAATCTTTGGTATACCTCATCATAAATTCTTTTCATATATTCTACTGATATCAGTTTAAAAATTTCATCATCGCTAGCTAATGCGAGATCTTTCATATTCTGCTTATGCATATAGATTATCAGCTTCTCTAGAAACAAAACGTATTTTGCAAGATCATCACTAATATTCATATGATAGCTATTATTTATATATTCAATGGTACCATTTAATTTATCTTTATTTATACCGGTATTAATTTTAAACTTTAATTTGTGCACATTTTTAATATCTTGTAATGATGTACATTCCCATATGTTCGTATATTTTAGTTGTTGGGATATGTCCTTCTCATCTGAGTTGTTTACAGTTGTTTTACCCTTTGCGTTCATTCCACGTGTAATTGCTAGGATTTTTGTTGGTTTGGTATCATCATCTTCTATTGGAATCATGTTTTTTAGCATATCAGAATCTATTTTAATTCTAGATAATGCATCAGCATTTGTATTAATTTTTCCTTTTTTATATACAATTTCAAAGTCATAATCTGATAAATCAATCCGTACTCTAGTTAATTTAGAGGAAGGGTTTTTATGTGTAAAAAGTGAAACAAGAGGCCTGTGGTCAGTTACTACTATGAATCTTCTACCATGTAAATATGGTCTAAAGAATGCAATGCCCCAATGTATAGCTAGTAATTCTTTTTCTATTACAGGTTTATTAATTTCGTGTTTATTCAAAGTTCTGCTAGCATAGGTTATTGGCAAATCTCTTCCTATTTCTCCCTGTGATAAAATTGCACCTAAAGCGTAATTTGAAGCATCTGTCGTTAAAATGAAAGGTTTTTCAAAGTCTGGGTATTGTAATATTGGTGAACTAATTAATTTTTGTCTCAGTACGTCAAATGTTTGTTGACACTTGTCTGTCCATTCAAATATTTTTCCTTTCTTCGTCTGATCGTTCAGACATTTTGTTAATTCAGCGAAATTTTTTATAAAACGTCTATAGTAATTACAAAAAGCTACAAATCGTTTTACCTCGTCAGCATCTTTAGGTACCGGATAATTTTGAATTGCTTTGTGTTTTGCTGGGTCTGTCTTAATACCATCTTTTGTTATTAGATGACCTAAATAAACAACTTCTGACTTTAAAAATACACATTTTTTAGCGTTTAATTTTAAATTGTATTTTGATAAACGTTCAAAGACCTGTCTCAAATTGTCATTGTGATGTTTCAAGCTACATCCAAAAATTATGATGTCGTCTACATATAAAAATGCTTTACTATCGAGACCTGAAAGTGCTATTGTAAGCATACGTTGGAAACTATTTGATGAAATTTTAAGACCAAAAGGTAATCGTTTAAATTGATAGTGACCGTTTGAAGTTGAAAATGCTGTTGGTTTTCTTGAATCTTTATCTAAACTAATTTGATGAAACGAACTTGTCATATCTAGTGTTGAAAAATATTTTGCCCTTCCTAATTTATCTAATACATCTTCAATTCTTGTAAGTGGAAATTTATCATTGACTATTTTCTTGTTTAGTTGCCTAAAATCTACTACAAGTCGCCATTTCTCTTTGTCTCCGTCGCTTTTCTTTGGTACAACAAGTAATGGTGAGTTGTATGGACTAGTTGAATGTTCAATAATATCATCATCAAGTAATTTTTGAACTTGTTGATCGATTTCTTCTATTTGAGTATGTGGAAGTCTATAATTTTTAATGTAAACTGGCGTTCTATCTGTTAAATTGAGATGTTGTGTATAGAAGTTATTTGCTGTTAAAACGTCTCCTTCTAAGTGAAATATGTTTTGATAGTCTTTGAAAATTGTTATCAATTCATCCGTTGCTTTACTGTCATTATTGTCAATTTTCAACGTTTGTAATAGTTTGCTAAATCTGTCTTTATTGTTATTTTTATTGTGATTTTGTGATTTGGTGAGAAAAACGTATTTATGTAATGGTTCTATTTCAAAATTAATATTTTTTAATATTACATCTTCATCTGTTGTATTTAGAAATTTAACATGACTAATGCCTTTTCCTGGTACTATTGTATTTCCTACAAAAATTCCTGATTCCAATTCTTTGCTTAAAATAATGCTATCCTCTGTTAAATTTAACTGTATCGGGTGTATTAATTCAGATCGTTTTTCTATTTTAATGTAGTAATCTCTATTTATTCTAGATTTCATGGGAATTGTAATTTCTGTTTCTTGTAAAGTTAATGAAATCGTGAATGTTTCATAATCTATTTTGCATAAAAATGTTGTGAAAAAATCTCTCCCTAAGATTCCGTCCGTTGGTATTGGAAAGTTATCATCGACTATGTGGAAATTGTGTTCTGATTCTTTATCATATAAATTAAAACTTAATTCTGTGATTCCAATAGATTTAATTTTTTCATCTGTTATACCAGAAAATGAACATGATTGTTCTTTATCAACAAATAGGTCTTCACATAATTTACCTAATTTACATAATGAAATATCAGCCCCTGTATCTATTAAAAATGTTAAACTAGTTTTTGTTCCTATATCTAATTGTATATAATTAGTAGTGTTTTTAGAAATGGAATAAATTTTATTTAATTTTGCTCCGGAGGATGAATGATTAAGGTTTGATTGTCCATCTCCGGGCCTTCGGAGTTTTCCTGAACAACATGTACGTTATTTCTATTATTATTATAATTATTATTGTTATTATAATTGTTGTTATTACCATTGTTATTTTGGTTTTGTCTACCATTATTATTGTTGTTTTCTCTATTGTTGGAACGATTATTATTGTGGTAATTATTATTCCTGTTATTATTATTATTATTCCTATTGTTGTTGTTATTTCTGTTATTATTATTATGGTAATTATTATTCCTGTTATTATTATTATTATTCCTATTGTTGTTGTTATGATTCGAATTTCTATTATTGTGATTCGAATTGTTGTCTCTGTTATTATATTTATTTCTATTGTTATTATTATTCTGCTTATTTGAATTGTGTCTATTAGAAAAATATAATACTTGATTTTCGTTACTGGCAAAGTCTTTTTCTAGTTCTATTGCTAGTTGTACCGCTTCATTCAAGTCTTTTGGTTTAGAGGCAAAAATTGTTGGCTTAATGTCTGCATTAAGACCATTTTTAAATATATTCAATGCATAAGTGTTATTAAGAGAAATAATCGTGTTTTTCTGTGTAGTATTGCATTGTGGTATCTCATTTATTTGCAGTTTATTCAGTTCTGCAATCATTTCTAAAAGCTTTTCATTATATTTTTGTATTTTCATGTTCTTTTGCATGAATTTACTCAAAGTTAGTTGGATTTGCGCTATTGTTTTTGTGGACTTATATCTTGATTGAAGTGAACTTTTAAGACCATTGAAATCATTAATTTCGCTAGTACCTATAGCAGTTCTAACACTTGGTGTTAATTTCACATTAATGACAAAATCTATGAGCAGAATTTTCGCGTCAGGTGTTAAAGAATTGTAAATTATTTCAACTATTTTCAAAAATGATGTTAAATCCTTAAAATTTCCAGAAAATTCTGGTATTCTTTTTAGTGATAGCTCTAAATTGAATGATGCCATTTTCACTGTAGAGTTTGAACTTGAACTTGAATTTTTAGTAGTTAAGTTAGAGTTTTCAGTTTCTATTTCTGTATCTAACACGCTATGAGTTGAATCTGTTTCCAATTTTTCAATTTCTTTTTCTGAGTTTTCAATTTCTTTTTCTGCAACTGACATGTTATGAGTTGAATCTGTGTCCAATTTTTCTAATCCTTGTTCTAACAATGTCTTTGCTTTTTCATAGTATTTGTAAAATTTCTCAATGGAATCTTTTTGTATTTCTCTACCAGTGCTAAACTCTATAAATTGTTTTTTAATTAGTTCTACTTCTTCTAATTTTAAAATTAATGTTCTCTTAGTGTATCCTCTGCTACCTGATTTTCTCAAATTGGTGATAATTTTATTCAAACTTTCTATCAATTGGCCCATTTACAAATCATTTTAATATTTTTTTTTTTTTTTTTTATAATTTGATCTAATATCTATTTTTATTTACATTACTTAAATAATTTTTTCCTTACACAACATTATTGTTTATTTTCTTATTAACATAGCTTTTATAATATGCGTTTAGTTTTAAGATGCAAATAATTATTATAACAAGGACAATTACAATTGTTGTTATTTGCCATAGTTCTTCGTCATTAGTTTTAATATCTGTAGATTTTTGTGTATTATTAGTATTACTACCTACTTCATACCCTGCGATTGCAATCAGAATTGCATTTCCGATTTTACTCCACAATCCCATTTGGTCAATTTTTACAATATTATTTTTTAATGAATTCTTATTTTTACGATTCTTCTTTGGATTACTAATTTTTAGTTAAGTCCTTTAGTTCCTCATATAACTTTCGTTTGTATTCGCCTTCTGCCAAGGGAATTAGACGTTTAAGCTCTTTGATTTTCTTATTTAGCTTAACTTTTTTTCCTCCTCTGGAACGTGGTTTTTTAGTTTCAACTTTTGCTGTTCCTTTTTTTGGATTTCTTGCCTTGTACTGTTCAATCGTTATAGGTTGAGGACCGTGGTTCTTCGGCGTAGGAACGTATACTGGACCCTGGATCTGTTGTCCTTCTGTGGGATCATAGGCAAGCAACTCCCTATATAACTTTTCAAAAATTCTATGGAATTCGGGTTCCATGTAGTGTAAAGGTTAGACAGCAGCTACTCAGAAAATTCTAGTTGAGTCAGGCAGGATCGCCATATACAGGTAAAGGGAAAATGTTTTGAAGGAAGACCTTTTTTTAATTTTCTTATGTTGGCAAGTGTTGGATCTAACCGAGTACAACACTAGGTGGATTTGTACTGGGCTTCCACTAGCCGTTCATTTAAGCACTCGAAATGCTATAGACATTCAGGCACATTAGATGCCTTTGAAAATTAAAGAAGAGTGTTGAAGTTCTAAATTAATTCTGTTTTATTTCTGACAAAGTTTGAGTTTATATAGTGTTTTTTACAATTATCTACATTTATCTAAAATATCATGCATTTCATTCATTTACTCATATTAACCTATGTAACACAGTGTTCGACTGTTCACCTATGTTACAATTGCATTTACCGATCGATTAATCAGTCAGTGTTCAGCATAGTCATCAATTTAACACAAAAATGCATTTCTCCTATTTATGATATTTGACATATCAAGAATAGAAATGAAATTTGACTTGCTATTGAATACCCCTTAAGTACGGTCAAGTACCCAGGCAATGAACTGCATATGGAGTAAACTGAAGGTACTCATGTTTCGCTTCGACGTAGGTGTGTGGGCAAATGAATGAAATGTTAATAATGTTACAATGTGTGTGTTGACCATATGTGTCATAATATTTTGTGTGTGTCTAAAAATATACAAAACGATATCTTAAGAATTTGTTTTGGTTTTTTACAATAATGTGTGACGTATTTTAGTGGAAATTATAATTACAAAAAATGAACTAAACTAAATATGACTGTACATCACAGCGGGAAAGATTCCGCATACCTAGATATCTTATGAGAATTCTCCAGAGCTATCTTAGGGATCGTAAACTTATATACGACACACCAGACGGCCAGATAGTTAGAACGATTACATCGGGGCAGCCCAGGGATCCGTCCTGGGTCCTGACTTATGGAATCTAAGCTATGACGAGATATTAGGAATGGATATGCCAGCAGACACACACCTTGTAGGGTACGCGGACGACATAGCGGCGGTCATTTCGGCACGGGACGCGGACGACGCTAGAAGAAAATTGAATCAGGTAATGATAAGGACTCGAGCATGGCTCGAGGACCATGGGCTCGAACTAGCGGTGAACAAAACTGAATTAATCATGATGACGCGAGGGCATATGCCACTAGAAATTAGCATGCAGATAGATGACATGCTCCTGGTGACGAAAAGGGCGATAAAATATCTGGGCGTAAAAATCGATAGTAGGCTCACTTGTTGGGCCCAGATAAAACATGCGGCTGCAAAGGCAGCAAAAGTTTCAGGCATGTTGAGCAGGCTAATGGCAAACATTGGCGGGCCCACACAGAGTAAGAGGAGGCTGATTATGGCAACCACAAATTCTATACTGTTATATGGCAGCGAAATTTGGGGAAATGCACTGAGAGCAAAGTCTAAGCGTAAGGCTCTAGAAGAAGTCCAACGCACAGCGGCACTCAGAATCGCCTCAGCCTACCGTACAGTTTCAGGCGCGGCGGTCTTCGTGGAGAGATTCCGGTTGATCTCATGGCGCGCGACTGTACAACTGTTTATGAATTTCGTTACTACTTCATTCATATTATTGAAGTTAGCTGATTGCATAATAATTTTAACTCTGTCATTGGATGTGTTTTTGGTTATAGCCGTAACTGCTGAACGTGTAGCATATTTGATGGCTATTTCATGTGGTAACCCATTTCTAATATAGGCTGTTTCTAGTTTTTTCGTTAATTTCTCCATCTCATTGACGTAGGCATTAACGTTTCTTTCTGATTGTCTTATACTCAATAATTTGGCATTAATTACTTCAACGGATTCACCTTTAACCGTTGTTTTTAGTTTAGAGATTATTTGTTGTAATGTAATTTCTGATGAAATTAGATTTCTTGCTGTTCCTTTCAATTTTGTTTTGATAAGGTTTACAGCTACTGATTCGTGAGTTTCTTTAATCGAATCTACTAAATTAATAGCATCGATAAAGCTTTGCAAGTTTTCGGAATTTCCATCAAAGTCTGGAATTAACCTAGAGGCAGTATTTAAAAATTCTACTACCGTTTGAGGCATTTTGGATATTTGTTTTTGTTCCGTTTCGGGTAAAGGATCAAACACTATTGGTTCATGGATTGAGTGTGGAACAAATACTTTGAAGTTTTTTCTATAACTTACGGAAATTAATTTTTCACGTAGGTCGGAATAAAAATTATCAGCGGAGGTTTGATGAGCTTTTGTAAACCTAATATAATTTATATTAAGTAATACTCTGAGTTTTTCCAACTGCTTGTGAAGAATGTTTATATGCTTGTTGATTGTTTCAGGTTTTGTATCCCTGTCGGTATTTAAGCATTTGTATGATTTAAGGAATTCCTCTTTTATTGCCTTAGCCCTGGATACGATTGCTTCCCATTCCATTAGTTAAGGAACAGATAAGGAAATTGCATAAGAGCAAAGTGAATGAGGTAACAATCCGTTCACAGTTAAAAAGATAGTATGGAAGTATTCTTTCTTGACATAAATTTGGAAGAAGTCTTGCCAAGCGAAAAGTAATGTTTGGTTTAGTTTCGCAAGTAAAGAACGTATGCATCCTTCATATTGGAGCATTTAGGAATATATAGTATCTCTTAATTTCAATCAAATAATGTACAAGCTGATACACAAGAGACGGAAAAAAATCCGTTTGTAAGCAAAGAAACAAAGGAAGATAAATTAATAGAAGTGGAATATAGCAAATTTTGCTTTGAAGTACTTAGAGCAGGAAAGTTTTTAACAATTGGTTATGTTATGGATTTAAATTTTCTCGAATAATGCTTATGCGCATCTAAAGAAAAGCGAACAGAAATAATCTTTATATTAGACTCTGTCTAGATTATTAGCTATTGACGCAGCTCTAGTGTAAGTCTTTTTCAAGGATCTTTTGTGCAATTGGTAAAGAGTTACCAAGAGTTGCACGGCTAATAGAATGATTATTATTATGAAATAGACTGGCGGGAAATCAATTTTGACCACTATGTCATTTACGACATTAGCGTTTGGTTGTTCAATTTTTGATTCCTTACCGCCCATTCTAATAACTTTTGATAAAAAAAAATTTTTCAAGAATAATGGATTAAGCTAAGCTTCTAGAACTGTTACGTACGTTAGTAGCTTGACCGTTTACATATACAAAATGAAAGTTTACAATAATATTACTTATATTAAGTTTACACGGCCAGCTACTTGTTAGTATGTCTCTGTCTAGGACGTTTTAGTACTTAAATTTAAAGGTACTTATGTCATTACGACCGTCACCATGTTTTTGCAGTGTGAATAGTGGCAATGGCATTAGCCGGTCATTACCAATTAATGACCGAAAGGGTTAAATCTTGAATTGTTATACCCATGCAGGGACACGTATGTATGCACGGGTGATTTAGTTTTTAGTAATTTGGTTTGTGTTTATTATATATATTTTTTTATACCACATTGATAGTGGTTATTTATTTATTTATATATAATTTATGTTTTTTTTTGTTAGTTGTAATTATACATATATATATATATAAATAAATATTATGCACTTATTACCTTAAATTAATATATTACCCTTTTGTTGGTATCAAGTTGTGGGAATGTGTTGATATGTCCTTCGTCATTGTATGTGGGGATGAACTTTGTTGTTATTTCATGTTGTTCTTTCGTCATTGAAAGTAGGGATGAACTTTGTTGTTATTTCATGTTGTTCTTTCGTCATTGAAAGTAGGGATAAACTTTGTTGTTATTTCATGTTGTTCTTTCGTCATTGAAAGTAGTTTTATGAGAGTGTGTTGATTAGTGCGTCTTCATCAGTACCAAAGCCTCTCATAGCCTTACGCAAATCACGGGTATCATTGACGGGATCAGAGTTTTATGCTGGTAAAAAGAGTTGTATAATATCCTCCTCTTTTTTCACTTTTTATATATTTTCTTTTTTTTGAGTTTAGTTAAACTTGTAAATGATTTGACGACATCCTTAAACTGCTGTAAATCAATTTTTTTATTTTATTACATAATATAAATTTTTCTCAAGAGAGATATGGCTGGATCTCAAGAGGATGTGGCAGGATCTCAAGAGGATGTGGCAGGATCGCCATGTAATGTGCAATTGGCAATGTGGCAGGATCGCCATGTAATGTGCTGAACACAATGTATATCGCCATGTAATGTGTTGAACACAATGTTGTTGAGTTTTAGCAACTTGCGACCGGTCACGTCGCAAGTGCTCTTTATTTACTCGAGTTCTGATTATAACTAACTGTACAATTAAATCTTATATTATAAAGACCTAAAAGTACACTAATGCTAACACAGTTGAATACTTATGAATACGATACTTATAAATAAACATTAGGATGGGAATGAACTAGTCAGCACATTTACAGTATGTGTAAATGAGCCACTCAGCATATTCCCAGTGTATGTGGACAATGTTGCTACAACAAAGTATGTATGTAGCTCGTGTTACATACAGACGGTATGGTACCTACGACTTGTCAAACACACTACAATAGCTACTGAATCGTGCGTTTCCTTAATCGAACCGATAGAGCTTTGCAAATTTTCAGAATTTCCATCGAAGTCTGGAATTAATCTAGAGACAGTATTTAAAAACTCTACTACCGTCTGAGGCATTTTGGATATTTGTTTTTGTTCCGTTTCGGGTAGAAGATCGAACACTATTGGTCTAGATTGTTAGCCACAGATGCAGCTCTAGTGTACGTGTTTTCTCAAGGGTCTTTTGTGCGATTGGTAAATAGTTTCAAGAGTTGCGTGGCTATTAGACTGATTATTATTATGAAATAAACGGCTGAGAAATCAATTTTAACCACAATGTCATTTACGACATTAGCGTTTGGTTCCTTAATCTTTGACTCCTTACAGCCCAATCTAATAACTTTTGATAAATATTTCACTAAGGAGAAGGGATTAAGCTAAGCTTTTTAGGGCTGTTACGTACGTTTGTAGCTTGTCCGTTTACATATGAAAATTAAAAGTTTACAAAAAATATTACTTAAATTTACACGGCCAAATACTTGTTAGTATGTCTTTTTGTGTTCTAGGGCGTGTTAGTAATTAAATTTAAAGGTACTTATATCATTACGATCGTCACCATGTTTTGCAGGGTGAATAGTGGCAATGGCATAAGTCGGTCATTACCAATCAATGATCGAAACGGTTAAATCTTTTGTTTTGTTTTACCCATGCAAGGACACGTACATATGTATGCATGGGTGATATAGTTTCTGGTAATTTTGTTTTAAGGTGGTAATTATTTATTTGTTGTTATACCACATTGATAGTGGTTATTTATTTATTTATGTGTAATTAATTTTTTTGTTAGTAGTAATTATACATACATCTATATATAAATATTATAATTATACAATTATTACTATAGATTAAGATATTACCCTTTTGTTGTTACTAATCTTCTGGGAGAGTGTGTGAGTAGGAATGAACTTTGTTGTTATTGCTGCTGTTCTTTCGCCATTGTAAGTAGGGATGAACTTTGTTGTTATTGCTGCTGTTTTTTCGCTATTGTAAGTAGGGATGAACTTTGTTGTTATTGTTGCTGTTCTTTCGCCGTTGTAAGTAGGGATGAACTTTGTTGTTATTGCTGCTGTTCTTTCGCCACTGTAAGTAGGGATGATTGCTCCTTGCCCGTGTAATTAGGGATCACGGCAAGTTTACAGGATGATAAATACATATTCTTATGTTATGTCCTTTTTTTAATTCTCTGTTTTATTTACTGCTGCACATGCTGTTTGTGGAAAATCATATATTGAAGATTTACCATTTTGAAGATTTCACAGGTGTGGCAGGATCGCCATGTAATATTTATTATTGGAAGGATAGCCATGTAATATTTATTATTGGAAGAATCACCATGTAATATTTATTAAATTATTTAGTTTAGGCACGCGAGTAGGGTGTTGATGAGAGTTCTGGAAACAAGAGCAGGGAGCAAAAAAATTATACTAATTTTGTATGGCATGTCGAACCAATGTCAAATTTTTTGCTCCCTGTTCTTATGGCATGAATGTGTGCTTAAAATAGGGTGGCACTTATATACCTGGAAGTTTTTGAAATTGTGTGTGAGTAATGAGATTCGGCAACTGGGCTGGCACGACTTGGCTTGGCTTGGCTTGGCTTGGCTGAGTTTGGTCGGGGTTTGGGCGGGGTTTAGGCGGGGAAAATCCCAACCATTTTACGTACGCCTGGTGTTCCTTAGTTTTAATAACATTTTCAATCAAGTATGTATTTGGAAAATGTGTCTTTAATAGTTCATGTTCATAGAATCCATCAACAATCGGATTCCTTTCATAGTCTTCTAATAAATAAGTAATGGGGTTTGTGTTCCGTAAAGTACGAATTTTAAAAATTTCAGTTGTCCAGTTTGGAGTATATCCTTTTGAAAAAATATGTTTATATTTGCTAATTCGAACGTGATCTCCAACTTTTAGTTTACCAAATTTATATATTTTGGGATGATTATAGACTTGTTTTAGTATAGAACTTTCATTTTCTGTGTTAACAGACTTTGGCGTCATTCCAATTGTTCTATGCTTTTTATTATTATATTGATTAATTAAATCCTTGCATATATGTACCCATTGATAATTTCCTTGTAGACTAAAATTTTTCCACATCATTCCTTTTAGAGTTCTATTAAATCGTTCTATTAAATCGTTCTCTTTACCATTATCTGTTTGCAAGTTTTTTGGAATTCTCTTTAGCGAAAAAATAGATTGCATAGCATTGGTTATAACTTCACTACTTTTAGATTTTACGGGTACAGCCAAAGCAAACTTTGAAAATGTATCTATAACTGTTAAAATAAATCTATAGCCTTTGTTATATTTTGAGTAAACACCCATTTCAACAAGATCTGCTTGCCAAAGATCATCAATTCCCTTGATCACCACTCGACGTCGAATGAAATTTCTACGTGCTTGCTTATGAAGCTCCTGAACCACTTCTTGTCGCTCCATTTCTAACGTCTATCTTAGATTACATCAATTTAAATGCTGTTGATATTGAATTTAAATCAAAAACGATTTATATATCTATGTTTAAATGATGTATAATGAGTTTCGTTTTTTCATTTAGACGTTCTTCAACTGAATCAATTTTGTAATTAAATAATGATCTCATTTCTTTTAGTGATTGATTGAGATTATTTAGTATTATACTTTGACCATGTATTAATTTACTTAAACGTGTTTCTACATTACCAAATTTTTCTGTAATCAACACGTTTTGTTGTTGTATTATTTCGTTAAAACGACCCTCCATTCCCGTAATTCCCTCCATATGCATTGTATCCAGTTGTTTCTTTATTTCACTTAAACAACCTTTCATGTAAATTTTGTTTACAGCATCGTTTTCCAATACAGGACTAGCAATATTTTTTATTCTCCGCAAGTTAAAGTTGAAATTACGATCACTATCCAAATGAATCTTGAAATGTTGATTTTGGTATCTTACAGATTTTTCAATATAATGTCCAAACTTATCGATAGGCATTTTATGAATATGAATTGTTAAACATTTTTAAGTCTATTTATATAATAATTTTTGCTTCTCTCAATTCCTCAATAATTGATACAATTTCATTATTATGATTTGAGTGACCAGCTGTTGTTGATGAAATCAAAAGACGCAATCTATCAACTAATTCGTTAGGATCGTTCCAATAAACATAATTATGCTTTTTTCTATTCAATTTCATCAAACCTTTTCCCTTATGAATTTTCTGTTGTTTAAATAGGTTTTTAATAATCGTTGTATATTTAATTGAACGATTTCCTTTAATTTGACCATTAATACTGTTATTTCGTTTATGGACATTAGTCATCTCCAATATTTGTTTATAATTATTTAAATCTGTTTTATTATAACTGATTGGTTTCTTATAAACTAACAATTCATATAAGCCTGATGTGAAGGGCCATTTTAAATTACCTACAGTAATATTGGTTGCATTGAAAGCAATGGGTTCATCACCCAGTTTCCATATTTGTTTTTCATCCTTATGAGGACCATAGGTTTTATCATATACATATATTTAAGTTAACTTTTGATAAATTATATTGAACACTTTGATTGGGATGTATTGCAATGGTGTTATCATCATCATTGTTATCATCCTCATTATCAACATTATCATTATTATTATTATCATCATCATCATCATCATCGAAGTCATCATGATCATTTTCATCATCAAATGATTGAAACGTATTTGAACTTTTCTCGATTTCCTTGTTATTAAAGCTTGGAGAAAACGTGTTATAATCAAGCTTACTCTTTTTATATGGTGTACTGAAGGTAACTTTATTATTCTCAAGATCATGTTTAAAAGAGTTATCCGGATATTTTTCATGTTTTATAATGTTATTATTAGTGGATTGAACTAATTCTTTTAATGGTTTTGATATTGGTTTCAATGTCTTTCCCAACAATTCATCATTTGCAATTTCTCCAAGCAAAATATTCTTATATTACTTTTTTAAAATATTTCGAGTTTTAATAAGATTATTAACTAGATTTGTATTCATATTTATAGATTGAATTAGAAACAGATCCAAAACAGATCAGTTTAGCAGTTAGCGGTTTAATAGTTGAGAAGCTATTAGTTTAATAATTAATCTTGTACTGATTTTAAAATATCTGTAATATTTCTTTTATAGATTTATAAATATATCGAAACCTTTTCTATATCGACCATTATTCATAGAATCATCTTTGTTAATAACTAGAAAACCATATTTTTCTTTCCAACACTCGGCACATAACTTATGAAATATTTTGAAAGTCATATCAGAACCAACATGATCATTGTAAATATGCTTAATAGTCATTATATCCTGTTTAAAAATTATAATCATATTAGCATTATCACGAATCAAGTGTTTTGGTATACGTGTATAAGTTTGACATAAATAAAAACTATCAATATCTTTATGACGACCCATACAGAAGTAAGAACGTACATGATTTTGTTTCTCACAAGCTATATCGTCGAATATAAATACTGAATTTGGTTTAACTTCATCTGGGGATAGAACATCATCATTATTGGAAAATGATGAAAAATTTATCTCCTTGATAGGTATAATTAGACTTTCTAAGTACTTATATTTCGGTTGTTGTGTTGACTTTGAATATAAGTAAATATTTTTAAATCTCAATCCATGAGGACTTTCAATAAGACTGATCAGCACATTTGTTTTTCCACAATTTGATGGACCCACAATAAGGGCTCGAATAGAATTCGGTAGTAATTTTATTTGATGAACCGAGCTTTGATTCGATATTCCTTACATTAATCCTTTTATGTTGTTTAAAAAAACGCATTCTGAAATCTAATGATAACATAATATATAAACCAGTCTCTTTTATTTGTTTTCAATCAATTTGATTTTAATCTTTAATCGATAAAGTATCAATAGATATGACAATCATTTATAAAAAGATATTCAGTCGTCATCCATACTTCATCGGTAAAGGTTTTCTGAATAAAATAATTAATAAACTTCCTATTGAACTTCATTTACCCGGTTATCAATTTTGTGGACCTGGAACAAAATTAAAGAAACGTTTAGAAAGAGGTGATCAAGGAATCAATCCATTGGATACTGCTTGCAGAGAGCACGATATAGCATACTCAAACAATAAAGATTTAGAGAAAAGACATATTGCTGATAGAATCTTAACTGAAAAGGCTTGGCAAAGGGTTAATGCTAGCGATAGTAGTTTCGGTGAAAAATCAAACGCTTGGTTTGTTACTACTGCAATGAAAACAAAAACAAAATTCGGAATGGGTAACGTTATTAGTAAAACTAAAAGTTTGTCTTCAGTAAATAAACATCAACTATTTAGACATGCATTGAAAAGTGCAAGAAAGAATATAAAAAAAAACTGAAAACTTGAAAGATGCTATAAAGATTTCACGAAAAGTAGTAAACAATATTTTCAAGGGGGAAAAAAATCATTAATAAAAACACCTCGAATAATACCTCTACCTAAATCTGGAGGTTTTCTTCCACTTGCACCTATATTTGCTGCACTGGGCGCACTTGGTGGTTTAGCTGGTGGTGTATCTGGCATTACAAAAGCAATCAATGCAGTCAAAAATGGAAAGGAACAATTGACTGAAGCAAAACGACATAATAGTACAATGGAAGCCATTGCGATGGGAAATGGCATGTTCTTAAAACGATATAAAAAAGGATTTGGATTATATTTAAAACCTTATCAACAAAATTTTTAATGAAGCTACCTAAAAGAGCTCTTTCTGAAGTAGACTTGAGAAAATATGCAAAACATATTCCAAATTTTAGAGGTGTGTTTATGTGTAACACCCTTCCAAGCAAACCATTTAAAAAAGAATGTGGAATAATCAATCTGGATACTTCAAAGGGACCTGGCACACATTGGGTAGCATACTGGAAAAACAACAATCAAATCGAATATTTTGATAGCTTTGGCAATTTGCAACCACCAAAACAATTAATAAAATATTTAGGAAAAAACATTAGTTATAATTATGATAGATATCAAAATTTTAATACAATAAATTGTGGTCATTTATGTTTAAAATTTTTGTTTTCGAAGCTAAACTAAAAAGAAACTATAAATGTTTTAATAAAATACATTGATTAAGAATTAAAAAGATCTTGTTTTATTTATATATATATATAAACATTTTATAAAAGAAATATTATAATTAAATAATTTTTCTAATTTCACTTGTTAGAGGTGAGTATTCGATTAAGCGATCATGAATAACTAAACAGTATGCTGATGTTTTTTCTGGAATTGGTTTGTTTGCTTCAGTATCAAATTCAATTCGTACATCAATAGGTCCAAATTTAACAGTTTCATTTTGATGTGAAACATCAACAACAATAAGCGGTGCGTAAGACTTGTAATCATTAACATCCAGCAATGGTTCAGGTCCTCGCATGTAAAAGCTTTGTTGAAATTTTGCATACATATTATATAGTACAGAATACTGGCCATTTTCAAAACGATTATTTAAATCATCATATGGATATGACTCTGAGTTTAGATATACTTTTAAATTAGAGATATTACAATGGTCAAATATATTTCCTTGTTCTTTACTTTTCACTTTTTGTAAACCAATTATAAGAAATCGTGGTCTTTCGTTTTGTGGAGAAAGCTTCACATTCCATAAAACCTTTGTATTCGTTGGTAGTGCAGGATTTACATGACAATCACAACTGCGAAATGCAACTGGTATAGAATTTTTGCTGTTGATTATCTTAAACATTTCCAATTTTGCAAAGTCCGATAGTTGAATATGCGGCATTTTCCATGTTATATCCAGAATTGTTAATTTCAACTGATCAGTTGTATTTGTAGAATAATATGATCTCTCATCGGATGTAGAACGTTGAAGAATGAGCTCATGTTTCGAATTTAATAGTATTTTGTTATAATCTTCAGCAAACGCCATCAACATTTTCGGAGATATACAACAGCTAAAATGACTTTTTTCTAAAACAAAAGTTTCGTTAAGACACCAACCAGCGTTTTTTAGTGTAGCACTTTCAGCCTTATTCAATGATACAAAATTTTTCATGGTGGATGAAATTCCAAGTTTGCGTGTACGATCAACTTCAAAACCATTAATTTCATAACGAATTTCATCAAACAAATATGAAACAAAGTTGTTTTTAAATTTCACATCTATAGCTGGAACCTCTTTGTTTGCTTCCTGCTTTACTATAAAACCATGAATGTAAATCATACTCTCACTTGGTAAGACAAAGAGATCTTGATTTTGAATTGGTATACGAATTTCATCATTGTTGTCGAATGATTTTAGATATGG
Source organism: Germaria angustata (assembly GCA_963681545.1). Classification (NCBI taxonomy): domain Eukaryota; kingdom Metazoa; phylum Arthropoda; class Insecta; order Diptera; family Tachinidae; genus Germaria; species Germaria angustata. The sequence goes on along the minus strand of OY813002.1, from coordinate 44,917,859 downwards.
AGAGTAACTATGATATTCTCTTTTTACAATACTCTCATCATATATAGGTTTTTGAAGGACATTTAGTATTTCATTCATGGTTGAAGATTAAATCCTAATGATTTTAAGTATTCTGTATTATATGATGTTAACGGGTTTTTATTTTTTATACTTTCTCGAATGTGAGTTGATGAGGGATTGAATGGAAATCCTCTTTGCATTACGTTTTTATTGTAAATGATCATTATTCTGGTTTGAAGTGGAGTCTAAGAGTGTTTTTTTCTCCTCTAAAATTTATAAGTTCACCGTCTTGATTTAAGATTTTAATCGTTATGTTGTTTATTTGCTGACAGTTGACAGGAAAATAAATAACATTTCGAGGTTTTTCGCTTATTTTATATCCTGGAGGAACATCAAGAGGAAATTCATGAATAACATGATTCGAAGTATTATTAATAAATGATCCGGTTGTTAAGTTGCTTTCAATGCGTATTGTATTAACATCCGTAATATGTGCAGGCAAGTCAGATTCAAATAACCTTGTAGTATTCAATTGATTAATATCTACAATCATCACTTCCACAGATTTATCATTTGGAAGATTTTGATCAGTGTTATAATATTCAGTTGAATTTACTTCTAATTTTCTTTTGCTAAATCCGAGCAAATTTCCTATACTGTTTGGTTGTGAAAAATCTATATCCATTGATGAGGTTATTTCAGTTTTAAGTGTGTTATTGTTAGCTTCAATTATTAGATAAATTGATTCATCAATATCTTTTAAGCTTGAGTTTAAGAAAAAATCAATATCCTCAAGCTCATATGAACCAACCGGAATAGTAATAATATGATTTCCTATATGAAACAAATTGTTGTGAACATCTACATTGGGTATGGAATTGAATGTTACAAAATCAATAAGTCCACAAACATATTTTGTAGGGAGTTCAATTGGAGGAAAATATTCTCCAACCAGAGTTGAAGTGTTTCCGTTTAAAGATATTGTTATTGACATTTCAAGTATTCAGAATGAACTGATGTTTGATGATTATTTTATCTGATTTAAGTGTTAAATAATAAATCAAAAAATGTCTTTTATAATTTTATGTTTTCTTTATTGATATTTGATTTAATAAACTTTCTTAAGAGTATTACATTTTTTTGAGCACATATACAATATTTTCTATGATAACAACAAACATTTACAGATTTATCATTTTGATATAATGTTTTTAAATTTGGACAATTTAGATCACCTAGGTTATAAAAAAACACCAAGCCCATTTAACCATAGCCAGGCAACTGCATGATAGAGCTGGCATGGGCAGGGCTTATGGCAATATAGGCAATGCCTACTCCTCGGCTGGTTTATACGAGGCCGCTATTAAGTATCACAAACAGGAATTAACCATTAGCAAAGAGGTGAATGATCGCAGTGCTGAGGCTTCTACCCATGGAAATTTAGCAGTAGCGTATCAGGCTTTAGGAGCCCATGACATGGCTTTGATACACTACAGAGCCCATCTGAATATAGCTCGCGAATTGAAGGATACACAGGGGGAAGCTTGTGCTTTGCTAAATTTCCATGGGTAGAAGCCTCAGCACTGCGATCATTCACCTCTTTGCTAATGGTCAATTCCTGTTTGTGATACTTAATAGCGGCCTCGTATAAACCAGCCGAGGAGTAGGCATTGCCTATATTGCCATAAGCCCTGCCCATGCCAGCTCTATCATGCAGTTGCCTGGCTATGGTTAAATGGGCTTGGTGTTTTTTTATAACCTAGGTGATCTAAATTGTCCAAATTTAAAAACATTATATCAAAATGATAAATCTGTAAATGTTTGTTGTTATCATAGAAAATATTGTATATGTGCTCAAAAAAATGTAATACTCTTAAGAAAGTTTATTAAATCAAATATCAATAAAGAAAACATAAAATTATAAAAGACATTTTTTGATTTATTATTTAACACTTAAATCAGATAAAATAATCATCAAACATCAGTTCATTCTGAATACTTGAAATGTCAATAACAATATCTTTAAACGGAAACACTTCAACTCTGGTTGGAGAATATTTTCCTCCAATTGAACTCCCTACAAAATATGTTTGTGGACTTATTGATTTTGTAACATTCAATTCCATACCCAATGTAGATGTTCACAACAATTTGTTTCATATAGGAAATCATATTATTACTATTCCGGTTGGTTCATATGAGCTTGAGGATATTGATTTTTTCTTAAACTCAAGCTTAAAAGATATTGATGAATCAATTTATCTAATAATTGAAGCTAACAATAACACACTTAAAACTGAAATAACCTCATCAATGGATATAGATTTTTCACAACCAAACAGTATAGGAAATTTGCTCGGATTTAGCAAAAGAAAATTAGAAGTAAATTCAACTGAATATTATAACACTGATCAAAATCTTCCAAATGATAAATCTGTGGAAGTGATGATTGTAGATATTAATCAATTGAATACTACAAGGTTATTTGAATCTGACTTGCCTGCACATATTACGGATGTTAATACAATACGCATTGAAAGCAACTTAACAACCGGATCATTTATTAATAATACTTCGAATCATGTTATTCATGAATTTCCTCTTGATGTTCCTCCAGGATATAAAATAAGCGAAAAACCTCGAAATGTTATTTATTTTCCTGTCAACTGTCAGCAAATAAACAACATAACGATTAAAATCTTAAATCAAGACGGTGAACTTATAAATTTTAGAGGAGAAAAAATCACTCTTAGACTCCACTTCAAACCAGAATAATGATCATTTACAATAAAAACGTAATGCAAAGAGGATTTCCATTCAATCCCTCATCAACTCACATTCGAGAAAGTATAAAAAATAAAAACCCGTTAACATCATATAATACAGAATACTTAAAATCATTAGGATTTAATCTTCAACCATGAATGAAATACTAAATGTCCTTCAAAAACCTATATATGATGAGAGTATTGTAAAAAGAGAATATCATAGTTACTCTCCATATCTAAAATCATTCGACAACAATGATGAAATTCGTATACCAATTCAAAATCAAGATCTCTTTGTCTTACCAAGTGAGAGTATGATTTACATTCATGGTTTTATAGTAAAGCAGGAAGCAAACAAAGAGGTTCCAGCTATAGATGTGAAATTTAAAAACAACTTTGTTTCATATTTGTTTGATGAAATTCGTTATGAAATTAATGGTTTTGAAGTTGATCGTACACGCAAACTTGGAATTTCATCCACCATGAAAAATTTTGTATCATTGAATAAGGCTGAAAGTGCTACACTAAAAAACGCTGGTTGGTGTCTTAACGAAACTTTTGTTTTAGAAAAAAGTCATTTTAGCTGTTGTATATCTCCGAAAATGTTGATGGCGTTTGCTGAAGATTATAACAAAATACTATTAAATTCGAAACATGAGCTCATTCTTCAACGTTCTACATCCGATGAGAGATCATATTATTCTACAAATACAACTGATCAGTTGAAATTAACAATTCTGGATATAACATGGAAAATGCCGCATATTCAACTATCGGACTTTGCAAAATTGGAAATGTTTAAGATAATCAACAGCAAAAATTCTATACCAGTTGCATTTCGTAGTTGTGATTGTCATGTAAATCCTGCACTACCAACGAATACAAAGGTTTTATGGAATGTGAAGCTTTCTCCACAAAACGAAAGACCACGATTTCTTATAATTGGTTTACAAAAAGTGAAAAGTAAAGAACAAGGAAATATATTTGACCATTGTAATATCTCTAATTTAAAAGTATATCTAAACTCAGAGTCATATCCATATGATGATTTAAATAATCGTTTTGAAAATGGCCAGTATTCTGTACTATATAATATGTATGCAAAATTTCAACAAAGCTTTTACATGCGAGGACCTGAACCATTGCTGGATGTTAATGATTACAAGTCTTACGCACCGCTTATTGTTGTTGATGTTTCACATCAAAATGAAACTGTTAAATTTGGACCTATTGATGTACGAATTGAATTTGATACTGAAGCAAACAAACCAATTCCAGAAAAAACATCAGCATACTGTTTAGTTATTCATGATCGCTTAATCGAATACTCACCTCTAACAAGTGAAATTAGAAAAATTATTTAATTATAATATTTCTTTTATAAAATGTTTATATATATATATAAATAAAACAAGATCTTTTTAATTCTTAATCAATGTATTTTATTAAAACATTTATAGTTTCTTTTTAGTTTAGCTTCGAAAACAAAAATTTTAAACATAAATGACCACAATTTATTGTATTAAAATTTTGATATCTATCATAATTATAACTAATGTTTTTTCCTAAATATTTTATTAATTGTTTTGGTGGTTGCAAATTGCCAAAGCTATCAAAATATTCGATTTGATTGTTGTTTTTCCAGTATGCTACCCAATGTGTGCCAGGTCCCTTTGAAGTATCCAGATTGATTATTCCACATTCTTTTTTAAATGGTTTGCTTGGAAGGGTGTTACACATAAACACACCTCTAAAATTTGGAATATGTTTTGCATATTTTCTCAAGTCTACATCAGAAAGAGCTCTTTTAGGTAGCTTCATTAAAAATTTTGTTGATAAGGTTTTAAATATAATCCAAATCCTTTTTTATATCGTTTTAAGAACATGCCATTTCCCATCGCAATGGCTTCCATTGTACTATTATGTCGTTTTGCTTCAGTCAATTGTTCCTTTCCATTTTTGACTGCATTGATTGCTTTTGTAATGCCAGATACACCACCAGCTAAACCACCAAGTGCGCCCAGTGCAGCAAATATAGGTGCAAGTGGAAGAAAACCTCCAGATTTAGGTAGAGGTATTATTCGAGGTGTTTTTATTAATGATTTTTCCCCCCTTGAAAATATTGTTTACTACTTTTCGTGAAATCTTTATAGCATCTTTCAAGTTTTCAGTTTTTTTTATATTCTTTCTTGCACTTTTCAATGCATGTCTAAATAGTTGATGTTTATTTACTGAAGACAAACTTTTAGTTTTACTAATAACGTTACCCATTCCGAATTTTGTTTTTGTTTTCATTGCAGTAGTAACAAACCAAGCGTTTGATTTTTCACCGAAACTACTATCGCTAGCATTAACCCTTTGCCAAGCCTTTTCAGTTAAGATTCTATCAGCAATATGTCTTTTCTCTAAATCTTTATTGTTTGAGTATGCTATATCGTGCTCTCTGCAAGCAGTATCCAATGGATTGATTCCTTGATCACCTCTTTCTAAACGTTTCTTTAATTTTGTTCCAGGTCCACAAAATTGATAACCGGGTAAATGAAGTTCAATAGGAAGTTTATTAATTATTTTATTCAGAAAACCTTTACCGATGAAGTATGGATGACGACTGAATATCTTTTTATAAATGATTGTCATATCTATTGATACTTTATCGATTAAAGATTAAAATCAAATTGATTGAAAACAAATAAAAGAGACTGGTTTATATATTATGTTATCATTAGATTTCAGAATGCGTTTTTTTAAACAACATAAAAGGATTAATGTAAGGAATATCGAATCAAAGCTCGGTTCATCAAATAAAATTACTACCGAATTCTATTCGAGCTCTTATTGTGGGTCCATCAAATTGTGGAAAAACAAATGTGATGATCAGTCTTATTGAAAGTCCTCATGGATTGAAATTTAAAAATATTTACTTATATTCAAAGTCAACACAACAACCGAAATATAAGTACTTAGAAAGTCTAATTATACCTATCAAGGAGATAAATTTTTCATCATTTTCCAATAATGATGATGTTCTATCCCCAGATGAAGTTAAACCAAATTCAGTATTTATATTCGACGATATAGCTTGTGAGAAACAAAATCATGTACGTTCTTACTTCTGTATGGGTCGTCATAAAGATATTGATAGTTTTTATTTATGTCAAACTTATACATGTATACCAAAACACTTGATTCGTGATAATGCTAATATGATTATAATTTTTAAACAGGATATAATGACTATTAAGCATATTTACAATGATCATGTTGGTTCTGATATGACTTTCAAAATATTTCATAAGTTATGTGCCGAGCGTTGGAAAGAAAAATATGGTTTTCTAGTTATTAACAAAGATGATTCTATGAATAATGGTCGATATAGAAAAGGTTTCGATATATTTATAAATCTATAAAAGAAATATTACAGATATTTTAAAATCAGTACAAGATTAATTATTAAACTAATAGCTTCTCAACTATTAAACCGCTAACTGCTAAACTGATCTGTTTTGGATCTGTTTCTAATTCAATCTATAAATATGAATACAAATCTAGTTAATAATCTTATTAAAACTCGAAATATTTTAAAAAAGTAATATAAGAATATTTTGCTTGGAGAAATTGCAAATGATGAATTGTTGGGAAAGACATTGAAACCAATATCAAAACCATTAAAAGAATTAGTTCAATCCACTAATAATAACATTATAAAACATGAAAAATATCCGGATAACTCTTTTAAACATGATCTTGAGAATAATAAAGTTACCTTCAGTACACCACATAAAAAGAGTAAGCTTGATTATAACACGTTTTCTCCAAGCTTTAATAACAAGAAAATCGAGAAAAGTTCAAACACGTTTCAATCATTTGATGATGAAAATGATCATGATGACTTCGATGATGATGATGATGATGATGATAATAATGATAATGTTGATAATGAGGATGATAACAATGATGATGATAACACCATTGCAATACATCCCAATCAAAGTGTTCAATATAATTTATCAAAAGTTAACTTAAATATATGTATATGATAAAACCTATGGTCCTCATAAGGATGAAAATCAAATATGGAAACTGGGTGATGAACCCATTGCTTTCAATGCAACCAATATTACTGTAGGTAATTTAAAATGGCCCTTCACATCAGGCTTATATGAATTGTTAGTTTATAAGAAACCAATCAGTTATAATAAAACAGATTTAAATAATTATAAACAAATATTGGAGATGACTAATGTCCATAAACGAAATAACAGTATTAATGGTCAAATTAAAGGAAATCGTTCAATTAAATATACAACGATTATTAAAAACCTATTTAAACAACAGAAAATTCATAAGGGAAAAGGTTTGATGAAATTGAATAGAAAAAAGCATAATTATGTTTATTGGAACGATCCTAACGAATTAGTTGATAGATTGCGTCTTTTGATTTCATCAACAACAGCTGGTCACTCAAATCATAATAATGAAATTGTATCAATTATTGAGGAATTGAGAGAAGCAAAAATTATTATATAAATAGACTTAAAAATGTTTAACAATTCATATTCATAAAATGCCTATCGATAAGTTTGGACATTATATTGAAAAATCTGTAAGATACCAAAATCAACATTTCAAGATTCATTTGGATAGTGATCGTAATTTCAACTTTAACTTGCGGAGAATAAAAAATATTGCTAGTCCTGTATTGGAAAACGATGCTGTAAACAAAATTTACATGAAAGGTTGTTTAAGTGAAATAAAGAAACAACTGGATACAATGCATATGGAGGGAATTACGGGAATGGAGGGTCGTTTTAACGAAATAATACAACAACAAAACGTGTTGATTACAGAAAAATTTGGTAATGTAGAAACACGTTTAAGTAAATTAATACATGGTCAAAGTATAATACTAAATAATCTCAATCAATCACTAAAAGAAATGAGATCATTATTTAATTACAAAATTGATTCAGTTGAAGAACGTCTAAATGAAAAAACGAAACTCATTATACATCATTTAAACATAGATATATAAATCGTTTTTGATTTAAATTCAATATCAACAGCATTTAAATTGATGTAATCTAAGATAGACGTTAGAAATGGAGCGACAAGAAGTGGTTCAGGAACTTCATAAGCAAGCACGTAGAAATTTCATTCGACGTCGAGTGGTGATCAAGGGAATTGATGATCTTTGGCAAGCAGATCTTGTTGAAATGGGTGTTTACTCAAAATATAACAAAGGCTATAGATTTATTTTAACAGTTATAGATACATTTTCAAAGTTTGCTTGGGCTGTACCCGTAAAATCTAAAAGTAGTGAAGATATAACCAATGCTATGCAATCTATTTTTTCGCTAAAGAGAATTCCAAAAAACTTGCAAACAGATAATGGTAAATAGTTCTATAATAAAATATTTCAAAACTTGATGATAAAACATAATATCAATCAACCACTATTCTACATATAGTATCATGAAAGCGTCTATTGTAGAACGATTTAATAGAACTCTAAAAGGAATGATGTGGAAAAATTTTAGTCTACAAAGAAATTATCAATGGGTACATATATGCAAGGATTTAATTAATCAATATAATAATAAAAAGCATAGAACAATTGGAATGACGCCAAAGTCTGTTAACACAGAAAATGAAAGTTCTATACTAAAACAAGTCTATAATCATCCCAAAATATATAAATTTGGTAAACTAAAAGTTGGAGATCACGTTCGAATTAGCAAATATAAACATATTTTTTCAAAAGGATATACTCCAAACTGGACAACTGAAATTTTTAAAATTCGTACTTTACGGAACACAAACCCCATTACTTATTTATTGGAAGACTATCAAAGGAATCCGATTGTTGGTGGATTCTATGAACATGAACTATTAAAGACACATTTTCCAAATACATACTTGATTGAAAATGTTATTAAAACTAAGGAACACCAGGCGTACGTAAAATGGTTGGGATTTTCCAATCAACATAATTCTTGGATCAATAAAGATGAACTTCAATAATATTATATATACATACTTCAATATGAGATTTATTCTTTTTTTTACTATTTTTTATTATATTATAAAATTTTCAAACAAATTAATAAATAAAATATATAAATACATAAATAGTATTGTTTTGGTTTTTATTTCTTATCAACTTTGTTGTGTATGGTTAGGATCAAGCTTTTGTATTCAAACAACTTAATTAAATCAACTGTTTCAAACACATTCATACATATCAACGAAAAAACCAAAACAGAACTTTTAACAACAGAACAACAATACAATAGGGTGGCACTTATATCATCGTTGTTAGTTTTCTCATACAAAATTAGTATACAAATCCTAACCAACCCCGCCCAAACCCTGCCTAAACCCCGACCAAACTCAGCCAAGCCAAGCTAAGCCAAGCCAAGTCGTGCCAGCCCAGTTGCCGAATCTCATTACTCACACAGAATTTCAAAAACTTCCAGGTATATAAGTGCCACCCTATTTTAAGCACACATTCATGCCATAAGAACAGGGAGCAAAAAATTTGACATTGGTTCGACATGCCATACAAAATTAGTATAATTTTTTTGCTCCCTGCTCTTGTTTCCAGAACTCTCATCAACACCCTACTCATGCGCCTTTAGACTTTCGATTGATCAATTCGCAAGTACTCTTTATTCTTCACTGTACAAATTAAGCTTACATTCTAAAGACTTAAAAATGCACTAATACTAACACAGTTGAATATCATGAATATGATACTTATTAAATAAACCTTAGGATGGGAATGAACTAGTCAGCACATTTACAGTATATGTAAAGAAGCCACTCAGCATAATCCCAGTGTGTGTGGACAATGTTGCTTCAACAAAGTGTGAAGCTCGTGTTACATACAGAAGGTATTGTAACTACGACTTGTCAAGCAGACTACAGTAGCCCGAATGACCTTTTAGAATATTACACTATAAGTAAGAAAAAAAAACTATGGGAGTTATTTCCTCCTTTTTGAAATGTTCTTTTAATTTCTGCTTTGTATTATAAATGTTCCAAACATATAAGTCATGGATTGCACTTCCGTATCGGAAATCATCAAATGTAATTATCATATTGTGGGCATATGTCTAAAAATACAATATCAAAATAAACTTTAATAAGCCAAATGCATACATAAAAACTCACATACCACCATACTCACATACTCTCATACTGTTTAATATTCTGTTGTGGGTGCTATACACTGCTCCTATCACTCCAGGAAAGCCACATGTATGGAAAACCCCTCTCTTAATTTTTTTTTTCCTTTCTGCAGTTACCCCAAATTTTATGTGTTTTATTTATATGTGTTTTATTATATGTGTTCATTTCCTTCCTCAAACCATAACGCCACCCTTATTATTTATTTTGTTATTTCATTTTCAACAAAAAGCACGTACTGCACAAAAAAATTTTTGAAGTGTTTTTGTTTAGAAGTTTTATCATTTCATTTTCGGTTTTGTTAATTTTGTGGTGCCAGTGTTAGTTCTTTTTCAACTTATTTTGCGAAAGGATTACAGAGTACCAAATTGTACTCTTATCGCATTTACCTTTCGCATCGAACATGCTTTTGAATCGCAATAGAAAGTAAAACACATTTGCCATCTCCGTTAAAAAGTACACATCTTCCTTATACTTAGCAAAAACAAGCGCCAATATATATGATTTCGAACTTAACTGTAACATATTCCTAACAGACATCTACACAATATGCACGTATATTTTGCTGGCATGTTTGTACCGTTGCAACGAGCTTATACTGGAAACTTGTGTTAAAAAGACATTGTATTTGAAAAAGACTATCATCAGATTTTTTTATTTTTATTATGTGCATTAAGAGCTTCAGAACTCATTAAAATAGGCATTTCTGCCGTTAGAACTAACTTCACAATTATTTGTTTTTGAGGTACTCATGCAGAGTATTCCTCGGTCAGTTTGTTTGTGTTTTTGTTGTTTCAGATTATATGAATAATATTATTAGTGCAAATAAAGCAAACTTCACAAAGTCAGTACTTATTACGAATCAGTACTTATTACGAATACTTTTTTTTGTATTTTTGTTTATTTAGTATGTAAGAAAAAACTCCGCTAATACGTCCGTTAACTACGAAGGTTCAACTTGAATTGAATATATCATAATATTTGAGATAACTATAAACATATGCATGTTTACAAATGGAGTAGATTTAGATAAACAGAAGTTATTGATTTCGTTTTTATTTCAGTTACATACCGTCTAATTATCCCTACAATGTGGATCACAATTTTGGATCAGATAGTTCGAGTACAAATTCAGAAAATGCCGCAAAATTTAACAGGTTGCCGGAAAGATCCAGCCCTAGTGAACAGTCAGAACAACAGCGTAACTCAATTTTTTATAAAGAAGAACATCTAAAAGAGGAAATCAACCCCACGGAAATCATTAAGTCTGTTAACTCACAGGTTCATATAAAATATTAAATATTTAGTATTTATTTTATATATACTAACTTTTAGGTCTCACCAAAGCAATCAGGGAAATCTAACTCCATTTCAAAAACTGATTGTATTAAACAAGAATTCCCGAGTACTTCATTATCGCAAATCCCTCCTCATATACAAATTCAGAATAAAGAGCATCAAGGAATAACAGTTTACACAAATGTCTATCAGAGTCATCCATTGGGTTTACCTTCACAGCAACTCTCCCGTGAAGAAGAGCTTCGAAGGTTTGTAATATAAAGTTGCTCATTGCATTAATAAATAAACAATTTTTGTTCCAACAGTAGTAAACTAGCTTGATATTCCACCGATATTACCGAGTAAGACATGACAATTATTCTCTCTGTCCAATTGTTACCATATCAACTACGAATTGCAAACGTGATTACTACATACATTAGTCGGATGGGTCAAAGACCAATATCGATTATAAGAGTATCCACATAGGGGAACTAAGATCCAGGGGAGTTGATATGAGATGTATGACTATCTACTTCCCATGTTAGGGACGGTCCTGTATTTCTGGCGGTTAGAACTAACTTGCGTATAGAATTTCAAAATAATAAAACAAACATTGAAGGTTCAAGAAAAATGAATACGGTTACGGTGCAGGTAGTGCGTGATAACATCGTGGAGCGATCACCTTTCGGCAGAAGCCTGGTGATCAAAAGATCACTACCTAAGGGTTCGAATACTCCAAATCCTTATGCTGTTGCGGAATCTGCTGACTGTGAAGTACACGATCCTTATCCAATGGTCTACTCAAACGTTGGCAGCCTGGGAGATATAATTATGAGGCTATAAGATTTTTTGAAGGGATTACTAGAGAAATGCAAGATCTTTACGTGTTTGAAGGAGGACGATTTTGAAAAAGCCCTCAAAATCAAAAACGGGCGTTAGAGAAAAAAATCAACTGAAGCGAGCAACCTGGCAACCGCAGTGAAGAAAAGGAATAATAAATCTAGGAAAAGTATTTCTGCTTAAAAGAAGAAGCTTGCCAGTAGTCCGGAATTAATTGGGCGAGCCAGACTTCACGGAAGCAGATGAAGGCGGCAAGGAGGAATATCAGAAGGTCGTGAAAAGAAGTCACAGTGTTTTGAAGTCGAACAAAATTGGACAAAAATAGGAGAAGACTTAGATTATTGACTAAAGTATGGTACTTTGTTCATCAAGTATTAAAAAACTTCGAGTTTCCGGTTAGTTCACGCCTGTTTCTCAAATTAAACGGTTGTGTACAATGAAAGCGAATTTCAGGTATAAAATTGTTTTGTGTTTTGTAATTGTCCACTTTTTTATTGAACATTAACAAAGATCGAGTGGCCCGCGGGGTCAACTTATCTAGAAATAAAATGTCATCCGTTAAAAAAAAAGATGACGAAACTATGTGCCTTTAGTAATATAAATTTTGTCTTTACAAGTACATCGCCTTACGTATTTAGTGTCCTGACTGAACATAAGGACATGGTCACAATTTCAGTATCAAACAAAAGTAATGTCCAGCAAAGTAAACCTCTGGAAATAATCGTTGAAATTGACTCTTCATTTACTGGAATATAAACGCTGCTAATAAATGAATGTACTTATAAGCATTCCTTCATTGGCACCAATTATTTATACCTAGTAGGGATTTGGATGAATGCTGTACGCTAATTCTTATGGAGAATAAGTTCGAGTTTCACTTGTACCTCTAAAGAAAATGAGTTATACACGGTGTTCTCCGCATTGACATGATGTAGTCAACGGCATTGCTAAAAAGTTCAGTTCTATGAACATGAATATATAAAGTGCAATTTATCTGCAAAACATTTGATCTTAAATGATGTGAGAAGTATCTCTAACGTAATTATTTCTTGGAAAAAATACAATCCTAAAAATAATGGTAGGCCAACTCAGTGTTAGAATTGTTTAATATGCGGACATGGCTGATATCTAAGTGCTGCGTGTATGATATGTGCTGAGCTACATCTTACAAACGTTTGCTGTTTCAACGCGAACGATAGAAAACCAACTGTTTTACTTGGTTTAATTTCAAAATGTATGGAAAAATTAGAGCTGACCATGCTACAAATGACATAAATTGCCCTTTTCGTTCTATATATCTTGAGACAAGAGCAAGAGTAAGTCCCAGAGAAACTACGTATAGCAACATGTTAGTTTCTTTCAACTTAATGATACTTGTTTTTCAAGCTTAAGTAATACTAGCCACACATACAGTACCAGCAAATCAGCTCAAAAGTAATTCTGTTCTATTCGCAATTGATGATTTTTTTTAATATTCACATCGAAGGTGCATCAAATTTAAGTCGTTATGTCTCTCGTGAAAAAAGAGGAGCTAGAAGGGAATGGCAACAGCACAGATCACCCCAACATAAAATAAGACTTAAAGAATGCACTAAAAGACTCCAAGAGTTAGTTGCATCTGAAAAATCTGCATCTCTTAAAAACTATCTGGAAGGTGTCGATGTCACAGCAGCATCCAATTACTCCTTGTGGCGCGCTGCTAGAAAATTTAAAACATCTGTTGAGTTTAAACCACCAATGCGCACTTCTACCGGAGGTTGGGCAAGAAGCAATACTGAAAAAGGTAACATATTTGCTGAGCTTTTAAAATAAGTACGTATTAACCCCAAACACATGTACTGGTGTTGTTGATTTTCCGAGTGTAGGTGCTCTACCCCCTCGACCCATAAAGTTTAGGATGCGTGATGTACAAAAACTAATTGCTGAAACCGACCCGAAGAAAGCTCCGGGTATTGATGGAATTAGTAACAAGATGCTCATGAAGTTGCCTCGTGTTGCTACTAGAATGCTATTATTTATTTTCAATGGCATTTTGCGACTGGAGTATTATCCACTGAGCTGGAAACTTGCCATGGTCAAAATGAATCCAAAGGCGGGCAAAGATCTTTTTAAGGCTAAGTCATATAGGCCAATAAGTTTACTGTCAACAATTGCAAAGCTTTTCGAAAAGCTACTCACGACAAAATTGTTCCCAATTCTAACTGATAATGTGTGCATACCGGACCATCAATTTGGTTTTAGAAGTCAGCATAGCGCCATTGAACAAACTCATAGAGTGGTTCATTTTATAAGAAGAACATTTGAAGAAAAGAAGTATTGTTCTTCCCTCTTTATTGATGTTTCTCAAAGCATTTGATAAAGTGTGGCATGAAGGCCTAATTTTAAAATTGAAGACATATGTACCCATAAACATTCTAAATCTTTTGGAAAGTTACATTCTTGCCCGGAAGTTCACTGTTGTGGAAGGAGACTTCATGAGTGTGCCCGAAACTATCTCATCCGGTGTGCCACAGGGGAGTATACTGGGGACAGTTTTGTATTTGATTTATACCTGTAATATGCCTTTAAGCAGTAATATCCTCACCTCTACATTTGCCGATGATACAGCCTGCCTTAGTATGCATGAAAACCGTCACGAGGAATCCATTATTAACCTCTTGGAACTGTGGTTGAACTTATGGAGAATAAAAGTAAATGAACAAAAGTGTGTTCATGTCACATTTACCCTACGAAGAGACACTTGTTCCCCCATTCGAATCAACAATTAAATTGTTCCTCAACATTCACAGGTGAAATACCTTGGTATACACCTTGACCGACGACTTACATGTGTAAACTACCACATGAAATTTTATTTTAGTTTATTCTCTTTCCTTATATACATTGTATTTTCTGTTTTCAATGGCAGTATCATTCTGACTGCCGACAAAGCAACATTCAAATAAATTGTGTTAATCTTATTCGGTTGGTGTATTACTTATTTCAGTTCAGAAGTGGGATAAGAAACCGGTCTCGCAAATCAAAGACAAAAAAAAAATTTTTAAAAAAGACGTGTGTGTGTTAGTTTGAATATCTAATGAGTCGCTCTCCGTAAACATACTTATGTGTTTAAAAGCAGGTTTTATTATTCTCATGAGTGGTTAAACAGAATAATATGCCAAGCAAGTTTTTTTTTGTTTTCTTTTCTCTTTGGTATAAAATTTATATTGTTGTTGCATAACTTTTGCAAGAATAAAGGACAAAAAAAAACATAACGTACGGAAAATAAATGTTTAGCAACTGAACGGGTAATAGTTGTTGACATTACAAGCAGTCGCAGAAAACATACACAGCTGAACGCAGAATAGTTGTTGTGTGTAACGGGGAATAGGAAGACAATAATACTATATATGTATACATACGTTCGAAAAACAAAAAAATCTGTAGATCTAAAACACATCAGAATATACATACATATGTAAAACATTAACTGTCAAATACTTGTACTAATTTATAAACATGGGTAAGATATCGGAACTTAAACTAGAACAATTGAAGCAAATATTGCGCGATCGTAACATGTCTAGTTCGGGTAACAAGAGCGAATTAATTAACGGCTAATAGCGGACACGGGTACTGACGAAATTGAATTTGAATTGCCGGGAACGAGCATGCAGAATCAAATTGATGAATTGTGAAACATTATGCAGCAGCTTATGACAACAATGAAAGGACGTGTAAATGAATTGCCGCCACCAGACATGGATGAAAACAGAATGAGACGTGAAGAGGTAATACCGGTACAAATGCCAGTAGCAGCAGGTCGAAGCGCCTTTTCAGTGAGGAAGATAGCAGAGACAATTCCGGAGTTTGATCCCAGTGACGATAAATCGTTGAGAGCTGAGCAATTTGTAAATCGCGTTAATACGGCAATGGCTGCTTACGGTTGGGAAGAAAAAAGTCTAATTTTGGCGGTGTATAGTAAATAAAAAGGGTCTGCAAAACTGTGGGTGAATGGCTCGGTGGACATGTACTCGAATTGGAGAGAGCTGTCCCAGAAATTAATTGACGAATTCGGGGTTAAGCTTAACGAAGCCGAAGTTCACAAGAAAATGTGTAATACGCAACGAGAGCCTAGCGAGGAAATATTGGACTTCTGTTTTAGAATGTCTTCCCTTGGACATAATTTTCAACTTAGCGACCAGGCGATTATTAAGTACACCCGCGATGGCCTGAAACATCGAGATCTTCAAACCGCAACAGCAGCAATCCGGTTTTCGTCGCTGAAAGAAATGCGCGAGATTTTTTCGGAATACTTACGTAACGTGCCGACAAAAAGTTTAGTAACACCAACATACGCCGCGAAAGGTGAATCGGAATCGTTAAAAATAAAGTCAGAAAAACATGAGACAGTAAAAAAAGTGAAAAATGTTATAATTGTTTTGAAGAAGGACATTTTGCATCGGATTGCCCAAAACCTCAAAGGCGTCCGCGGTGTATCGATTGCCAAAGAGTTCATCGTCGAAATGAACCACAGAACTGTGGCAAGCAGGCGCAAAATGTCCGACGTGTCGGTGCGCATGATGATTTGTTTATAAGAGACATTAATCTCAATGGCGTTAAGCTCGTCACGTTAATTGATACCGGAAGTCAATGTAGCATGATCCGTAGAACCATTGTCAGTAGTATGTCGTGCGTGTTGCAACAGTGTTCGTTGATAATAAAAGGTATATGCGGGGGAATAAGAAAACTTAATCATTTTCTTGAAGCAGATGTTGAAGTCGATGACGTGAAAGTCAAAACAATCTTTTACGTAGCTGAAGATAACTTATTGGACGCCGATGCATTAATTGGCCAGAATATATTCTCTGAAAGTAAGGTAAGAGGCGTGGTCGGGAATGGTCATTTTCGTTTTGAAGAAAATAGTGAAAAAACAATCGAGAGCTCTTAATCTGAGGTTTGGTGATGTGGGGTTTGAATCGAAGGCAGCTCTTGTGGGGTTGATCAAAAATTTTAAAGATGTCTTCGCTGATAATTTGAGCCAGATTGGGAAGACAGACGAAGTTCACTTAAAAATAGAGCTTGGTACTGACAAACCGATTGCACAATCCCCTTACAGAATTCCAGAACCTAAAAAGCGAGTTGTCCGTGACATGATAAAGGACTTATTAGAGATTGACAATATAGTCCCATCAGAATCGGAATACGCCAGTCCGATCGTCCTTGTTAAGAAAAAAAAATGGAAGTAAAAGATTTTGCGTCGACTATCGTATGCTGAACCGTCACATGAGCAAGCAGATTTACCCCATGCCAAATATAGAGGAGAGCCTACAAGAAGCAATGCAGTACAAAATATTTACAACGGTCTGTTCATAAACCAAATTTGACGTGGGATGACGGAAAATCGTTCCAAATATTTACAACCTTGGATTTAAATAGCGGCTACTACCAAATACCGATTGAGCCTTCTAGTAGAAAGTATACAGCATTTGTTACAGCTGATGGCATATATGAATTTAAGCGAATGCCATTTGGGCTGAAAAATGCTCCTATAGCTTTTCAGCGGTTGATGGCTAAGTTGAAGGAAAATACAGAACCGGGTGACATGTTACATTACATGGATGATATTCTCGTAGGAGCAGAAACCGAAAGTGAAATGATTGGAAAGTTAAAACGCGTCTTTGAAGTAATCCGGAAGTTTAAATTGACTCTTAACCCTCTCAAATGCGAATTTTTTAAACGTAGCGTTACATTTCTTGGACACCAATTAACACAGGATGGTTTGAAACCTGGCGACGTTAAGGCCAGTTCTATAATTAACTTTAAAAAACCGGAAAATATTACGGATGTGCGTCGTTTTCTGGGACTAAGCGGATACTTTCGAATATTCGTTCCAGCATATGCCGTAATAAGTGAACCATTAAGACAGCTTTTGCGCAAAGATGTGCCATTCAGATGGGGAGACGATCAGGAGGCAGCTTTTCAGGAATTGAAGGGAGTTATTATGATGGAACCAGTTTTAGCACCGTATGATGTAAATGCTAATCACCAATTACACACGGACGCGAGCTCAATTGGAATAGCCGCTGTACTATTGCAAGAAGACGAAGGATTCTGGCGGCCAGTCGCTTATTTTAGTCGGTCTACAAGTTCGTGCGAAAGAAATATGCACAGCTATGAGTTGGAAACTCTGGCTGTTGTAGAAGGACTCGAAAGGTTTAAGTACTACATTTGCGGAAAGCTGGTTAAGGTAGTAACAGACTGCAGCACAATAAAGACCGCTATGAGTAAAAAAGAATTAATTCCACGAACTGCACGCTGGTGGCTTCGAATTCAGGATTTTGATATTGAAATAGAACATCGATCTGAACAGCAGATGTCACATGTGGATGCTCTAAGCCGCATGCCAAATGAAGAATCCTGTGAGATTGAGCCGGCAACACTCAGAATTGGCAAAGCAGATATCGATGTAAGTGATTGGTTATTTTGCATGCAGCTCCAGGATGAAAAGCTTCAGGAAATTTCAAATAGGCTCCTGGCCAGGGATAAGGAAATGATTAAATCATTTACGTTGGATCATGGTCGTCTATGTAGGGTGATTAATCAAACCAAACTATGGGTGGTACCGAAGTCGCTTCGTTTTAAAGTAACGCTAGATGCGCATGAAAGGCACGGACATCTGAGCGCTGAAAGAACAGTTGAAAAACTACAGCAGCTTATGTGGTTTCCCAGAATGCGAAATTATGTTAAATCATTTGTAAAGTCTTGCTTACAATGTGCCTATAATAAACATCCAGGCGGAGCTAAAGAGGGGGAATACCATTTCAGCGATGTCGATCCCGTTCCATTCAGAATAGTACATGTTGACCATTTGGGCCCATTCCCGAAATCGAGCAAACGCAACGAACACATATTGGTCTTGACGGATGCTTTCACGAAGTACACAGTCATCAGAGCAGTTCCCAGTACCGCAACAAAGTATGTCACTAAAGTATTGGATGAAGTGTCAGGATATTTTGGTATGCCTGAAAAGCTGGTCAGTGATCGAGGAACTGCATTCACGTCAAAAGATTTTAAAAAATATTGCGATGACTACTCAATTCAACATGTCCTAACAGCAGTACGAACTCCTAGAGCGAACGGCCAGGTAGAGCGAATGAATCGTACCATCTTGTCTATGCTTCTTCCATCAACGAAAGCCGATCGCCATTGGGATGACGAACTACGAAAAATTCAGTGGTCTATTAATGATCTAAAAAACACCACAACAGGCTCTTCAGCCAATGAATTGCTCTATGGATTTCATCCTCGGGATATATTGGGAAACAAATTAGTTGCCATATTGCATGACGAACTCCAACACAACAGTACCCATGGTGACCGTGCATCCGAACTCGGGGAAAAGCGCATAAAAGCAGCTCAAAATATCGCGATTTATCGTGAAAAAGCTAAAGAACGTTACGATAAGGCTCACGCAACCCCAAGAAAATACGAAGTTGGCGATCTCATCCTTGTCGGTAATGAAACCTCAAGTACCGGAATGTCAAGAAAATTTTAACCAAGATTTAAGGGACCGTATCAAGCAACTGAAGTGCTTGAAAATGATCGTTACGTCGTTGAGAGCTTACCCTGTAACAAAGGGAAAGGTCGTCATTACTGCTCGGTCTATGCTTCAGATAGTATCAAGCCGTGGTGCAGTCTCCCGCCCTTGGACGATGATGATGTCAGTTACCTCAGCGAGGACGCTGAATAATCAGGAAGGGCCGAATGTAAACTACCACATGAAATTTTATTTTAGTTTATTCTCTTTCCTTATATACATTGTATTTTCTATTTTCAATGGCAGTATCATTCTGACTGCCGACAAAGCAACATTCAAATAAATTGTGTTAATCTTATTCGGTTGGTGTATTACTTATTTCACATGGAAACACCACATTTACCCTAAGCTAACACAAATGAAGCTTAAATTAACCCATATACATTGGCTGATTGGTAGAAATTCTACCCTCAGTCTAGATTGTAAACTTTTAATATACAAGTCGCTTTTGAAACCCATATGGTGTTACGAAATTCAGCAATGGGGCACTGCTTCAGCTTCCAATGTAGAGAGAATCCAACGAATCCAAAACAAAATTTTAAGGTTAATAACATCGGCTCCATGGTACATGAAAAATTAAAATTTACATCGTGATGTAAATATGCCACTTGCGACCGCTGAAATTGCAAAATATACAGGCAAATACTTAAAAAAAAACTCGAGTCCCATCCTAATCGTCTTGCTCGTAACATCTTGAACTTCAGTGGACACATCCGCATAAAAAAGAGGGATACTACGGCATTAATACGCAACACTCCAGATGAAATTCTTTAAAAAAATATTTTTGTGCTTAACATGACATTTATGTATTATTAATTATTATCACTAAGTTTATGTCTGACACTGGTTGGGCCTAATAATTACATATATTTAAGATTTGAATACTTATTGTTAGTTCAGTTTTGAAGATACAATAAATAAATATAAGCGCGAAAAAAATCAACACGTTAAAATTATGTTTCTGGAACGCAAACCGCATTCGCCAACATAAAAACGAACTTGAGCACTTCCTCACGGTAAAAAATATTGATATAATGTTGGTATATGACACTCATTTGACTTCTAGAAGCCTTTTTAAAATGAATGGCTAACAACTTATATGATTCAAAGGACCCGAGAGGAAGAGCATGCGGAGGATCAGCAATTCTAATAAAGTCAAGACTCAAGCACTATATTCTTGAGAACATTTGTGAAGGCCATCTAGAAGCAACAAATATTTGCATCGAAAATTTTTGTACAAATCTCGTGATATCATCAATTTACTCCCCTCCCAGATTTTCAATTACTGAGGATCAATACGAGGATTTTTACAAAACTCGTGGCCCTTGTTTCGTAGCAGCTGGCGACTACAATGCAAAACATACGTTGGGGGGATCGCGTCTTATTGAACCTAGCGGTCGAGCGTTGTTCAACAGAATTTCAAAAATGGGCGTGGACGTCATTTCGCCCACTTACTGGCCTACTGACATAGAAATAATTCCAAATGTTATAGATTTTGGCGTCATGAAAAATATCTCTAGGGATTTAATTCATGTTGAAGCTTCTCATGATCTCTACTCCGATAACTCTCCCACGATCGTTACAATTTGTAGCCCACTAAGAAGTGACTTACCTCACCCATATGTAAAGATGATAAATCATGTTAATTGACCAATATCGATTATGAGTATCTATCCACATAGGGGAACTAAGATTCAGGAGAGTTGATATGCGATGTATGACTATCTGCTTCCCATGTTAGGGACGGTCCTGTATTTCTGGCGGTTAGAACTAACTCGCGTATAGAATTTCAAAATAATAAAACAAAAGTGAATACGGTTACGGTGCAAGGAATGATGAACTCAGTACCGGCGCCCTTAGGTAGTGCATGATAACATCATGGAGCGTTGTAAGGAGTAAAATAATAGGAGCAGCAGACGTCGTACTAGAATCTTACAGTACGCCCCTTGATTGGAAAGCTATTTCTAGGTGTCTGACATTACACTACGGAGATAAAAGAGACCTATCCACACTAGAGTATCAAATGACAAGCTTAACTCAGGGTACTCGAACCGTACAAGAATATTACCAGGCAGTTTACCAATATCTCTCTCTAATATTAAACAAGATACGTTGCATGGATTTAACTCAAGAATCATCATCATTATTGACGCGAACGTATAGGGATAAAGCTCTTGATACTTTTATCAGGGGTTTGCGAGGAGATTTGCCCAGGTTATTAGCTATCAGGGAACCAACAGATCTGCCACAAGCCTTGCACTTGTGTCTTAAGTTGGAAAATCAAAATTTTAGAACACATTACGCAAACAGTGTACCACTACGCCGGGTACCACCCCCACTGCCACTACGAAACACCCAACAGAATTTTAGACCAACAACCTTTCACCCTCAGTTAGCCTATTTACCCCAACAATTCCAACACCAAAATTACATACGGCAACCAACGTTTACTAATTTCCATAACAGTTTCCAATCAAGACCAATGAATCATTTCGGTAATCAACAAAGACAAGGATTCAATAATGATTTTGGAAATCAACGACGATTTGGGTTTAATAATAATTTCCAATCACGTCCTGCAAATCCAGGACAAACCACGCGTCCAGAGCCAATGCTAATTACATGAATAGACCCAAACAATACTTTCAACAAAATCAACCTGCGGTCAAAAGATCAGCACCCTCTACTCAGCAGATAATAGCTCATCCCAAGATTCAGCGTAATTTCCACATAGACACTGACCAGCAGAACGGAGACCAGACTGATATGACACAAAATGACGTTATGACACACCAATTTGATGAAGCAAACTTTGACGAAGAACAAACTTTAAACGAATACGTTAGCACCATAGATACAGAATCCAATGAACCACAACTTACCGATTATAATGATATTCATTTTTTAGATTAAATAACTCTTCGTTGCCATACTTCGAATGCACAACGAAGAGCAACAAAATTCTAAAAATTTTAATTGACACAGGCTCGAATAAAAATTATATCCGGGCCCAATTAGTTAAAAATCCCAAATCTTATGAAAACTCCTTTTGCGCAAATTCAGTAGGAGGCGGAATAAAAATTACACATCATACAATAGCAAACTTGTTTGGAGAAAATAAATACCCCATTAAATTTTTCATTTTACCAACATTACAATCATTTGATGCTATCCTGGGGAACGATAGCCTAAAGGAACTTTCAGCTGTAATTAATGTTAAAGAAAATATCATGACCATTCTAGGAAAAAAACAAATTAAAATCAAACAACAAACTTCACAGGATGTAAATTCCATAAGAACTAGCCATTTAACAGTCGAGCAGGAGAAAAAAATTCGTGACATAGTAGATAAACACAATAATTTATTTACGGAACCCAACGACAAACTTACCTTTATGACTAAAGTTCAGGCAGAAATTCGCACCGTAACAGACAACCCCGTTTTTTCAAAATACTACGCCTATCCCATGTCCTTAAAGGTTGAAGTGGAAAACCAGATAGAAGAACTCTTAGCAAATGGTATAATTCGCCCCTCCAGATCTCCATACAATTCTCCAGTATGGATTGTCCCAAAAAAACTGGACGCATCTGCAAAGAGGATGGTGATAGATTATAGGTTAGGTTAGGTTAGGTTGATTGGAGGGGTATGACAGCCCATGTCATTACGACATACACCTAAGCCAGTGAAGGCTTGTTGTGCGCTCCCTTGAGTTAACCTTGAGTTAACCATAAGATATTGAACCAAAGGTCTAGAGAAACTCCGTGTCACTCACAAAGTTCCTTAATTTCCTCCAGCATATTCCCCGTAATCGGCTTATGTCCGGTAAGATGTCACTCCCAAGATATCGGGAGCTTATTTGTGAGAAGGCGGGGCATTGGCACAAATAGTGTTCCAATGTTTCGCTCTCCTCCCCACATGCTCTACATTCATCTCCTCCCGCTATTCCCAAGCGTTTAAGATGTGCCAGTAGTTGAGAGTGCCCTGTGACCACTCCCATTATTCTACTTAGTTCGAGCTTGCTGAGTCTTAGCAGCTCCCTCGTTCTTCTCTCGTCTGGATCTCCCCATAGAATTTTTGTGTTGATTCCCATGGTTCCGTTATTCCAGAGAGTTGAATGGGCCCTTTGTGCCCAAGTCTTTAGCTCTGATTTAACTGCATCGAAAGGTTTCGCGCATTCCAAGCTTATATTACCTAACTCTATTGCCCTAGAAGCAAGTGAGTTTGCCCTCTCATTTCCAGTTATCCCCGCGTGCCCCGGCACCCATATGATGCGCAGTTCACCATGTGTCGAGTAACTGTTAATGGCGTTTTTGCAATCCCAAACTGTACGTGATTTAGTGCGTTCCTCTGAGATTGCTCTGATGGCCATCTGACTATCTGTGAATATATTCACAAGTCCTGACCTCCTCATTACATTGAGTTCCCTGATACACTCCGTTATCGCCCGAACTTCCGCCTGCAAAACTGTGCAATAGTCCGGCAGGCGGAAAAACAGTTCCGTAGTGTTTTCTATATAAACACCAAGTCCCGTTTTCCCTCTCGACCTTGATCCATCCGTGTAGCAATGAAGCCCCATGGGGATCTGGTTCCAAGGGTCGGTCAACCAGGAATGAATGTCGGGAATCAATGTTCCGCAGTTGGCCTCTAGTCTAGTCTCCGGTATGCGGTCATTTGCGACACTTTCCGGTATGGACTCTCCTATGGCCGTAAAGATTCGTTGATGATACGCTTCGTGTTCCTGATCGATCCACTCACCCATCACCTTTAGTCGTTTTGCTGCTAGAGCCGCTTCGTATTTTATACGAATATCGATTGGCTGGATAGATAATATTGTTTCCATCGCACCTGTTGATGTCGTTCGGAAGGCCCCACTTATACCAAGACAGCAGGTTCTCTGAACTTTCTGTATTGTTTTGATGTTGCATTTATATTCCATCGATGTCCACCACACTATAGAGGCATAGGTCATAATCGGCCTGATAACGCTACTATAAAGCCAGTGTGTCATCTCTGGATTCAGCCCCCATCTCGTGCCTATGGCCCGTTTACAGATTGACCAACATATATGAGCCTTTTTGACTCTTTCGTTTATGTGGTCTTTCCATTTTAATTTCCGATCGAGAATGACTCCTAGATATTTCACCCTGTCGGAAATATTTATTGTCCTTTCAAGAAAGCGCGGCTCATCATATGGAGCTATCTTCGTCTTTCTTGTAAATAGGCCAATTTCAGTTTTTTCTGGCTTAACGTTCAATCCTCTTGGTTGAGCCCAGTTGTGTGCCAGGGTTAATGCCTCCTCGGCCTTCCTGCACAAATGATTTGGATCCCTTCCCTTCAGAAGTATCATGACGTCATCTGCGTAGCAGACTGTCTCGAATCCCTCATCGGTCAGAGTCCTAATAAGGGTATGTATTGTTGTGGTCCAGAGAAGGGGTGATTAAATCCCCCCTTGTGGAGTTCCACATTGTACCCTTTTTCTTATACTTACATTGTGCGCCTCACAATTAATCCATCTGTTCCTTAGCATATTGCCAATCCAGTCGCGTATCGCCCGGTTGACATTAAATTGGTCCAGAGAATGGATAAGTGTGTCGGTATGCACGTTGTTGAAAGCCCCCTCAATGTCAATGCAAACCGCGAGTGTGTACATCTTCTCACTAAGTGACCTTTCTATAAAGTACACCACATTATGCAATGCAGTGTCCACTGATCTACCTTTGACATATGCGTGTTGCCTGAACCTCAGCATATGGCCTGCGATCCTGCCCTTAACCATGTCGTCAATTATCCTCTCCATGGTTTTCAGCAAGAAGGAAGTTAGGCTTATTGGCCTATAAGCCTTTGGTGAAGAATAATTTGGCTTGCCAGGTTTGGGGATAAACACTACCCTCGCTTCCTGCCAGCCTACTGGAATATATGCGTGTGTTAGGCATGCATTATAAATTCCTGCAAGATGTGACGAAACTAAATTCATCCCTTTCTGCAGGAGCGCCGGAAAGATACCATCCGGACCCGCAGCCTTAAATGGAGAAAAGCTTTTTATCGCTTCCATAACCATCCTACCGCTGATAATAGGCACCTCATGTTCACCACTTCTCCCATCGTCCAGCCTAGCCGAAAGTTCGGCCGGGCTGCATGGAAAATGTGTATCCATGAGGAGTTTAATGGTTTCCTCCACATTTTCAATTGCCCTGCCCGATTCATCCACTAATGATTCAGCCTGGATGTGGGCTTTTGACAAAAATTTTTTAATTTTAGAAACATCGCTTACACTGTCCACCTGTTCGCAGAAAAGCCTCCAGGATGTACGTTTAGCAGTTCTTATTCTCTTGTTGTAATTTCGGAGTTTATCACGATAATCCTCCCAATATACTGGTAATCTTTTACGTTTCGCTCTATTATAGAGTCGGCGAACTTCCCTCCCCATTGCCCGAATCTCCCCTGTCATCCAGGGTTTTTCGTATGGGGATTTTCTTTCCCGAAGTGGGCAACTCTCTTCAAACGACTCAACTAAAGCGTCCGTAATGATTTTGACTTTACCGTCTATGTCCTCTCTTTCTAGGCAATTGAAAGAAACCTGCCCTAAATGAGAATCAATTGACCTTTCGAATTTTGCCCAATCAGTTTTAGCCCTGTTTCGAAAGGTTATAGGTTCTGGCGGTTGCCTTGCAATTTTAAACATAATATAACGATGATCTGAGAATGAGTGCTCGTTCAGAACCCTCCATTCAGCAATTTCATCGATTACGTTTTCAGAACATATGGTTACATCCAATACCTCCGCTCTAATTCTATTAATAAAGGTAGGCGTATTACCAGTATTAACAGTTAATAGATCGTTAGTATTTAGAAATTCTAAAAGAGCCTGTCCCCTTTTATTAATGTTAGTACTACCCCATGCAATATGATGCGAATTAGTATCGCATCCGATTAGTACTTTCCTACCTTTTATTCTGCAATCTTCTACCAAGTGTTGTAATTCCGACGTTGGTGGTAGTGTCGGTGCATCATAGATTATAGAAAGCTCAATTCCGTGACTATAGCCGATAAATACCCAATACCGGAAATAAATGAAGTACTCGCACAACTTGGCGGTAATCGTTTTTTTACCGTCTTAGACTTAAAAAGCGGTTTCCACCAAATACGACTTAAGGATTCGGATATAGAAAAAACAGCGTTCTCAGTGAATAATGGTAAATATGAATTTACCCGTTTGCCATTTGGACTGAAAAACGCTCCTTCAATTTTTCAGAGAGCTCTTGACGATATCCTTCGGGAGCACATCGGCAAGAGATGCTACGTTTATATCGATGACATAGTAATCTTTGGTAAAGACCTCGAAGAGCATTTGGAAAATGTTGAGAAGATTTTTCGAACGCTAGAAAAAGCAAATGTCAAATGTCAACTCGACAAATGCGAATTCCTTAAAAAAGAGGTAGAGTTTTTAGGTTTTGTGATAACATCAGATGGACTTAAAACCAATCCAAAGAAAGTCGAAGCGATAAGCAAATTTCCACCAACAAAAACACTTCGAGAGCTCCGTTCGTTCTTAGGAATGGCCGGCTATTATAGACGTTTCATTTTTCAATATGCCAAAGTTGCAAAGCCACTTACGGCGATTTTGAGGGGGGAGGATGGTCGATTGTCAAAAAAATTATCCGACAAAAAAGCAATATCTCTCAATGAAGAAGCCTTGCAAGCATTCCAAAAATTAAAAAACTATTTGGTATCAGAAGACGTCATACTTTCCTATCCAAATTTTAATCAAGAATTTCAATTAAAAACCGACGCATCAAACTACGCTATTGGTGCAGTACTCGATCAAAACAATGGACCCATTACATTCATTTCAAGAACTCTTAAAAGCGCTGAAGAAAATTATGCTACAAACGAACGCGAAATGCTTGCTATCGTTTGGGCATTAAAGAATCTTAGAAATTACCTATACGGTAAAGCTAATGTGAAAATATTCACAGATCACCAGCCTTTGACATATGCCCTCAGTAATAAAAATACGAACACAAAACTCAAAAGATGGAAAGCAATAATGGAAGAGTTTAATTATGAACTCATCTACAAACCTGGTGCAACAAACATTGTAGCAGACGCACTCTCTCGCATCCCACAAAACACCAAGGTAAATTCAATATCGTCTACACAGCACAGTCAAGATAGCTCATCACACAATTTAATACCCAGTGTGGAAGCACCAATAAACGCCTTTAAGAATCAAATCTTTCTCTTAATAGGAGAGGAACCGAGCTACGAATTCAAAATACCATTTCCCACCTTTCACAGACACACCATAGTCAGACCAGACTACAGTCACACGAACATTATCGACATCTTTAAAAAATTCCTCAACCCGTCAAATATTAATGGTTTATTTACTTCTGAAAACATAATGGGAAGAGTTCAGGAAATTTATCCAAATCATTTCAGTAATTATAAAATCCGATACACTCAAAGGCAAATAGAAGATGTAACTGACCCTACTAAACAACAAGAACTAATAATCAAAACGCACAGAAGAGCACATCGCGGACATCAAGAAAATAAAATTCAAATTTCAGAAAAATATTATTTTCCCAAAATGAATAACAAAATTAATGAAATAGTTAAACAGTGCCAAGTCTGCAAAGAACAAAAATACGATAGACATCCCAACAATCCTGAATTAAAGCCAATCCCATTCCGCAATACCCCGGTCACACTATCCACATTGATATTTACTCAACCGAAGGAAAGCTAGTTTTGACAGCAATAGACAAGTTTTCAAAATATGCTCAAACGCGCATCATTAAATCCAAAGCAACAGAAGATATAAAGCAGCCTCTTCGCGAACTTTTATTTTCATTCGGAGTTCCAAAAGCATTAGTTATGGATAATGAAAGATCATTTAATTCCGCAACAATAAAATTTATGTTAGAAGATGAATTTGGAATAGAAACATTTATAGCCCCTCCATATAAAAGTACTGTTAACGGTCAAATCGAAAGATTTCACTCTACCCTATCAGAAATTCTCCGGTGTTTAAAAAAAGATAAAATACATAAAGAATTCCCTGATCTACTGGACAGAGCAGTGTACGAATATAATTCTTCCGTACATTCAACGACAGGTAAACGACCAATCGATATCATTTTCGGACGTGACATTAACGCAAGACAAGACACCTTAGACAGGTTGAAATCTAAGCAATTGGCTCTTTTGGCAACCCATAATAAAAAACGCGAACCAATCAAAGAATACAAACCAGGAGACGAAATTTTTGTAAGAATTAATTAAAGATTAGGCTCCAAACTTTCAGCCCAGTTTAGGAAAGAAATAGTTAAAGAAAATTACTCAACAATAATACTAACAACATCAGGCAGAACTGTACACAAAAGCAATATCAAAAATAATTGCTAATATTTACAGGCTAATTGGATTACTCGTTCATCTAGTGAACGCAGACGTACAACTAGTAGACTACTCATCTATGCACCTAGTAGCGATAGAAAGTGGACTGGCTAAAATCCAGCACGGAACCTTCAAAATAATACATTCAGTTTGCCTACGGACTTACGAAGAATTCTTGAACAATACCATCTCTTACACTAACCAGAATGTACCACGGACAAACACTTTATACCCACATTTAATGCACGAAATTCACCAAATATTAGACATCATTCTCGACATAAAACCAACCCTAGATTTAAGAACTAAAAGATCTATTAACGCATTAGGCACCGTATGGAAATATTTAGCTGGCACTCCAGATCATGACGATTTAGAGATGATAACGAAAAATTTATATGAATTAAATCAAAATAA
Organism: Germaria angustata; assembly: GCA_963681545.1. NCBI lineage: Eukaryota > Metazoa > Arthropoda > Insecta > Diptera > Tachinidae > Germaria > Germaria angustata. The sequence continues at coordinate 44,888,383 of OY813002.1, read as the reverse complement.
TAATAAACAAGTAATTGTAAACGAAGCATTTAACCAGAAAATAAATAATTTGACTAGATTTGTAAATGAAATAAAAAACACGATAACTAAAGATGAACATTTAATTACTGAAATATCACTAAGCATACAAAGTAGAATTAAAATTGTGAAAGAAATCTTAATTAATATAAAATACGCCATACAATGGGCAAAGAAAAACATAATAAATTCAATGTTACTTAATACAAAAGAAATTAATATAGTAATAGAGAAATTAAAGGAAGAAAACATGTCATTTAGAACAATTGAAGAAGCTTTAGAATTCGCAAACATTAATGTACTTTATAATAATGAAAAAATACTTTATGTAATAAAAATTCCAATGACAACTAGAGAGAACTTTAAACATTTGATTGTAAGACCAATAAAAAAAAACAATACGATAATTCAATTAGATTTCAAAGAAATAATAACAAACAATAATGAAATGTATGGAATAAAAGAAAATTGTAATGCTATAAGTGAAATGATTATTTGTAAAAGAAACCAAATCGTTAACATAAGTAATGACAGTTGTATACCTAAACTTCTAAATAGCCTCAACTCATCATGTTTGTTCAATAATGCTTACCATATCCAAAACATAGAACCAATCGAATCAGGATTGATTCTACTTAACGACTTCAACGGCTCAGTAACTACAGAAAAAGGAGAATTCCACGTACATGGAACCTACTTAATAAAATTCCATAATGCCTCTATAAAAATTAACGAACACTTATTCAGTAACCTAGATATTTCACCATCGGAAGTGATGCCCGCAATGATACAACCAACCCCAAGCGAAAAGGGAAGATTAGAATTACTATCCTTGCAAGCGCTACAGGAACTTAATATTATTAATACCAGGAATATCCGCACGATTGAAATAAGCAGCAAAATCAATCGATACATGGCATACGGTACCATCACTATATGTTTAGTAGCGGGTGTGATAATTATCAAATTCCTTCTACGAAAACAATACAAAATCATATTCCGAGAATCCGCACCTCCACAAATCCAATTGCCACAACCTACAAATCATTATCCCAATATCCTAACAGGAATCAATAATATTCCCTACTTTTAACGATCGCGGACGATCGATTTAAAGGGGAGGAGTTAAACTACAAAATATTTGTCAACCACTTCCACGAAATATTCACCTGAGCCAAATGCAATCACAGACGCGTAGTCAGCATTTTCTGTTGCGACACAAAATTCATAAACACAACAACGTTCTCATTTATTTATTTTTTCTTTATTCATCATTTTCTTTGATTTGGTTTCTTAGCTTACGTTAGAATTAAGATTACATTTATAATTCAGTCCGAAAATTGCAATTAATAAAAACGGTATTAACTCGCGGAGTTAATACCAAAAAAATAAAAGTATAAAATTTATTTTTTATTAACTTGTATATGTATATGTATATGTATATGTATATGTATATGTATATGTATATGTATATGTATATGTATATGTATATGTATATGTATATGTATATGTATATGTATATGTATATGTATATGTATATGTATATGTATATGTATATGTATATGTATATGTATATGTATATGTATATGTATATGTATATGTATATGTATATGTATATGTATATGTATATGTATATGTATATGTATATGTATATGTATATGTATATGTATATGTATATGTATATGTATATGTATATGTATATGTATATGTATATGTATATGTATATGTATATGTATATGTATATGTATATGTATATGTATATGTATATGTATATGTATATGTATATGTATATGTATATGTATATGTATATGTATATGTATATGTATATGTATATGTATATGTATATGTATATGTATATATGTATATGTATGTGTATATGTATATGTATATGTATATGTATATGTATATGTAT